>JAHIAM010003658.1:0-26454 GCA_021605205.1 Aegilops longissima | reverse complement strand
TCATAACGTGAATCATGCAATGCCATCCTGTTTAGCCACCATCGATATGTGAATTGTATCGCCTAATTTTTCCATAATGTATTCCATTTGTCAACAATGTTTATACCTCATCTACTCTTCCCGGCATCAGCCATTTGAGTCGGTCATGGAAAACTGGAGGAAAACAAGGTCTTCCAAACACCGCGATGCAGTTTTTGTTGGTTACGATAGCCCTCGTGGGAGGATTCAGAGAGATGACCAAAGATCCTCAAGGGCATGCTCTAACTTGGCTATATTTCATATCATGCATATGGTGTCTTGCCATGCCATCGCTTAGATTAGACATGCTTTGTGTGAATGCCTCCCTTGCTTTCTATATCGATATGTGGATTATGCAATGCCATGTTTTTCAAGTTATCATATATGTGAATTATGCACCCATGGAGCCGCATCATATATGTAATTAATTCATGCCATCTTTTTTTTCATTAGTATTCCATTTGTCGAAATCTATTATATTGAACTACTCTTCATGTGTATCAGCCATTTGAGCCGGTTAAAAAATCTAGAGGAAAACAAGGTCTTCGGAGGCAATGGTACCTGCTAAGCATATATCTCGATGGAAGGAGCCCTCGAGGAGGATTCTGAGACGATGACCAGTCCTATATCCCACCGAGGTGTATGCTCAAGTTGCAATGTTTATATTTTATATGATGCATATGGTGTCTTGCATTGCTTAGTTTAGACATCATATGCACAATATTGAATTCTATTTTAGTTTAGAGATCATACATGAAAAGCTTGATATGAATCAATTATGTCAATTATATCATGCCATCCTGATACTTTAGACAACATGTATGTGAATTATTTTATCCCAACCTATTTTAGAAAGACATCATAAGTTTTGTCATGTCATCCTGTTTAGGTACTCATCATATGTTGAATTATGCCAATATCCTTTGTTATCCATCATATATCAAATCGTCATGCTATCCTGTTTAGTTAGGCATCATATTGTGAAATTGTGTCATGTGTCCTGTTGGTTAGACAACATATATGTGAATTACACATCTGCTCATCATACAATGTTGTAGCTCAATTTCTTTTCTTGTTTATCACCCATTTGAATTGAGGGGGATGGGATTAAGGGAGCAAAACCCGTTTCTTCAAAAAGACAAGTTAACCCGTCGATGCAGAGAACCATGGTTGTACCGCCCACAAACAGCCCCACCACACATAATCGAGACTCTTCCAGATTGCACACTTAACCAAGGAGAACCATAAACCCATCTAAAAGAACCCCAAATGGATAGTAACCCACTTATAGTTGAAAAGCACCATGTCCACCACAAAGTACCCCACACAAGCAGTTTGTAAAGCTACCAATGCCCAAAGCACAAGACCACCACGCAACCCAAACTCCATGTTTAAAGCGAAGAGAACTGCTCGTGTGATTCCGATATGGTCCATACTTTTGTTCATCAGATTTATTTCATACCAACTACTTTAATTTGAAGGATCCAATTGAAACTCCAATGGCGAAATGTTTTAAACCTATTCTTTAACGGATTGTTGTTCTAACTTTTGCTCTATGTTGATTTCAGCTTGTTGTATAAACAGTTATGTCTCATGTGATGCACATTACAAGTGCCAATGTTTAGTTTCTCACACTTATATTCTGTCTATGTCTGGTCTTAAAAATATATGAGTTGAACTTGGTTCTATCTTGATTAGGGAACATAAATAGAATGATATGGACAATAAAAACCATAGTACATAGATATATGTTTGTTTATGCTGTTATCCCTGCCCACCTTACTATCAACCGATAACCAAAATGAGTTTGGTATACAAAGCTAAACCTGGATGTGTCCGCTTGTTTCTCTTGTAGTATGCAAAAAAATTAGAAGAGCACCCCACTATGCAATGGTAGAGAAAGTAATGCGAAAGGTTCAAGATAGTGAACAACCCTGGGTCTCCAAGAAAGGTGATAAAATGATCTTGTAGAAAGTGGAGAAAAAGGAACAAAGAAATCAACCTCCCTGTTCAACCACTTTGGCTTTTTCCCACCTGTTTAAAGGCATCATTCAATTGGCAAGGCGGGACCAGGAAGTCCCCCAGAATTCAGATGCATTTCGCAAAAAGTTACCGGAGGATTTCCAAACAAGAGAAAGTTAATGTTGCAAGCATCTTGCCGATTATTCCTGGATATTGTTTCTTGAACTCTTCAAGTGGTGGGCCCCGACTTGTTTTGCAAATGCATTTATATATGTTGTGTTCCTATATTTGCAACGTGGCAACTTTGATGCCCAAAGGATGTAATATTTGTAATAGCCGTGATAGCCAGCATAAGTTGCTTGCTTATTTATTTACTTGTTGTCTTGTTTATTTGTTTCTTGTAGTCGCGCTTTTTCCGCTGTTTGGTGGTAATAATATTTTTAAAACTAGGCCACAATAACCGGGCTAATATTTACCGAGTGACCGGGCCTCCCACGTCAAGAAAAGGGCCTTCTACGTCAGAAAAAAGAGGGCCTTCTATCCAAAACATTGGGCCTTCACGGTCAAGAAACAATGGGAGGTCAGAACATGGGCCTTAACGGGCCGATGATCGATTGTCCAAACATGGGCCAAAACAAAAATTAGGCAAGGGTAAGTTGAACACCGTCATTCCCCGCCACCAAAGGGCCGGAACGTGAAAGTGATTAACACCACAAAGGCCGCAAACCACGGGCGTTTGGCCCAAGAAAATTACAAAGGGCCTAATAAAAAAATAAAAACTAAAGGCCAAAATAACGGGCTAGAAACGCCAAACCAATAAATTAATGGGAAAATGATTTATTCGGGCCAACCCGTTAAGGGGTAAACGGGCCCCCAAAGGTTTAGGCCGGTTAATGGGCCTATAACGGCCTGGGTACGGGCCGGGAAAGGGCTAATATTTAATAGCCATTAACAAAAGGGCCTTTTAGGGGCGGGGCCGCCCCTTGGGACCAAAGGTTCAAACCCCGGTTTTGGCCGTTTTGAATGGGCCTCTTAGGCCCGGTCGACGATCATAGGCGTTCGTCCAATGAGTGGATGACATCCGTCCCAACGATGAGCCACATTTGTTTCCTCCACCAATGATGATCTTACACTTGGAAAATCCCCATTGGCGGCGAACGGGTTATCGGATCCAAAACCCATATTTCGGGCCACGGGGTCCCGGTTTCACCCTTGATGAAAGCACTTGATGGGATTTATCGCGGAAGTGGACACTCCATGATGATAATTTTGGTAATGTCATGGAACACTTCTATGGAAGTATGACTATCTTGATTCTCATAAAATCATCATGGATGTACATGCATGACAAAAATGCACCCACGTGACAAACACGATCATCACGAAGTGTATTTTTTTGTAGTGTGAGGCTACCATCGCCATGAATAACAGGGGTGGGTGGAGAGGGATGGTCGCCAGCATGGGAGTAGTAGGGGGTGAGGCCTCCCAAACGATCGCAGCCACCGGAGGCGGAGCACGAGGCACCACCGACGCTGGTTTGGGCGGCCGGAGCAAGAAGACCAGAGGTTGAAGAAGCACTACGGCCGTTGGATGGACATTGTATGGTAATCGGAGCTAGAATCGGATATTGACTAAGTTGACAAAGCCCTCCGCCCTCCAACTTAGTAGGCCCATAAGTCAGCTCGCCACTATACGGGTCCCAGCTAATAGGGGAGTATTCATTTTTTATGCAATAAGGAGGAACTTCTTGCGGAAAAGATATAGTCTGGGTCTGACAAGAAGGGTAATTTTTCCAAAATGAGGCCCTTTCGTGGGTCCCATGTCGTGGAGGAATCATTATTTTTGGATAATAAGGAGGCATTTCTGGGCCGGACCACCGTGGCCTCTCCACGAACCCACTTCAGATGTGTTGGGCCGACACCACCAGGCCCGAGAGCACCTGTGGGGTGGACAATGGCGGTTTGGAAGGGCACACGGGGAAGGAAGACTCTCAGTTGTTTCCACACGGAGGGGAGTACAATACGAGGGTTTATCGTTCCTACCGCCGAGAATAACAAAGGGGGTGGTAGAGGATGGCTAGGCCAGCGATGGGAGTAAAGGGGGTGAGGCAAGGGCAGGAGCCCCACGGGAGGAGGGAAACGCCCGGGCGCTTGTTTGAGCGCCGGAAGAAGAGCAAGATTGAAGAAGACGAAAAGTGGATGGCCATCCAACAACCATCGTAAAGGCCAACCTTTTTTAGGAAAGCCTCAAATCGGAAAAAGCATACAACCCATATGCCATTATTTCTAATAATTTACAGCCCATTTGCTAATTATTAAGGTTTTTGGAGCCCATATTTTTTTTGTTAGCATTAAGCCCATATTGTGGCCACGGTTAAAAAAATTATACAAATTTTGCATATTTTCAAAACCAACTGTTTTTAATCCCAAATTTCACTCACATTCAAACTGGTTTTAAAATAAATGTATATCAATATAAAATCCAAAAATTCTCCACGATAAAATTAATGTAATTTAAAATCTCAAATGAAAAAAAGATATTTGAAACTAATTGCTTTGATGTGTTTTTAAAAATGTACAACCCATTTCTCATTATCGATGGGCCATTTTTCTGCCAACCGAATGAAAGCCTCCTCGTTTTGAAAGATTTAGCCCAACAGGCCAAAGCTTAACGATTTACTTGGCAAATCACAAAAAATGGGGGTGGCCGGGACCCACCTGTCACCCTCTCCACGACGGATTTCTTCCGATGGAATGTCGCTGAAATTTGACCACGCCCGCCGAGAGCACCAAGGGGGATGACGGCCAGGCTAGGAAGGGCGACGGAGCCGGGAAGACGCGGCAAAGGGATGCCCACGCAGAGGAGTACAGGGTTCACCCGGTTCGGCCGCCCAGGCTCCAAGAAGGTGGGAGTAGTAGGGGGCGAAGAGGCCTCAAGGCAAAACAGCCGCCACCGGAGGTAGGAGCAGCGGTCTTGCTTTGGGTTTGGGCGGGGTGCAAGAAGAGCAATTGAAGAAGCAAGAGGACCGCTCAATTCAAATCCAACGGTTATCGCTGCTAGAATCGTTTGTTGACTAAGTTGAAAGCCTCCAGACGGCCAACTTAGTAGGCCCAAGTGTCAGCCTCCCAACCTGCCCCGATGTTAGTGGGAGGAATCATTTTTTTCCGTAATAAGGAGGCGTTGATTGCGGCGGCCGTGCCAAGGGGGAGTAGGGTGGGCGGGAAGCTCCGCGCATCACAACCCACAAGAGGAGGGAGCAGCACCCGGCCCGCTAGTTTTAGGCCCGGAGGAGGAAGATCGAGATTGAAGAAGCACATTGGCCGTTGGATGGATTCCAACAAAACGCTGCTAGAATCGGGTGTTCACCGACAAAGCCTTTGAAAAAGTTAGCCTCAAATTGGGCGTTATAGCCCATTTGCTATTTTTTTATAATTTTTACTCATTTTCTAATTCATATGGAATTTATTGCAGCCCGCTTTCCATTTTTAGAATTGTTGGCCATTTTTTGGTCAAGACAGTGGTCAAAAATTAACTAAATATGGGGAAATTTTAAAAATTGCAAATTTTTGCTGGGGAACAAATATTCTTAATCCAAAAATTAATAGCCATACTAAAACAAATTTTAAAATAAATTAGTACTATGTCATGTTAAATCCAATGAAATACAATAAGATATCGAAGAACAAAACAAAAAAGAAACTTATATCCCATTTGCTATAATTTTTTGGAATTTTCAACCCTTTTGATATTACTTTTAAAGGCATTGACCATCTCTTTGCCAGGCCGAATGCATCCCTCCTCGCCTTGAAAGATTTGAGCCCAGAATTGAGAAAACAAATAGGCCTAGCTTGGGTATTCTTCAAAAAGAAATACCGGGCTACCTATTTTCCCAAAGAACTGTGCATGAGCATTTAGCTTTATTTATTTATTTATTTACTTATTTATGTTTAGGGACCATGAGCATGTACCGGGCCCGATTCATGTGAGAGCCTTCCCCGCTTAATTATGGGCTTTCTATTGGGCCTTCATCCGGGTTGCATGTTATCAACAAGTGGAAAATGTGTTCCATAATTTAAAAATAGTATTGCCACGGACGGGGCACTAAAGGATCGAACTGCCAAGGACTTCCAAAACATTGTGTTTGTCGTTTAAAAACACATTTATTCAACCAATGATTTAAATATATTACTGATTGTACATTGAAAACAAAGAAAAAGAACCGGGCTGGGGTGCAATGTATAAAGAAGGGCCAAGAGTGAAGATGCCTCTCTTCCAAACCAAACATCACCATCATTACAAAAGGGCTACCAAAAAAGAACAAGTGTATGCATCAAACTAAATAAAGATCCTACTACACCAAGTGTACGATCTAACTAACGCCCGCTTAGACGTTACTATTTATTGTCGGAGATTGGTGATGGCTTGAACCAGATGGGTGCCCGATGGGGAAACTCCACCAAGGTCAAGTCCGATACTTACACCCTCTTCCCTTTGGGCTGCCAGAAATAAGGCACATATCGTGGTATGGTGCATGCAGAACGATGGTACGCGGTAACACAGTTTTGCCCGATGAACGAAAACCCGCTGCCATCATGATCCTTGCCGCCGGTTATCTCCTGGTTAATCGGATAATTCAGTCCGACAAAAGAGCGGGTACCAAGGTTACTTACCAGCCTCCAAAAAAATTTGGGCCAAAGAAGCGGGATCCGCTCAAAGACCTTGCAAGGATCGTGATTGTATTCCAAAACAACACGTCCGTACGCGGAACGATCATCAATCTTTCATCGCGCCGATCGACCAGAACCACCCAACTCCATGCCGCTTTTTTGAAAGGTTCTGGGATTAGAAGGGTGGGACACCAAAGCGCCTACAACATCATATCAAGTTGGAGTCAAATAAAAAGGGCTTTGATTTAGTCAATCTTAAGAACAACATGTTATGAGCATGAATATTTTTTCAGCAAATGTTGATGGAATATAAGAAGCCATCATGATATCAAGGGTAACATACCGTTAATGCCGCTTGTAGCGATGGACTGAGTAGGCCAGAATACGCCCGCCATAGAAGGAGTCGACAAGTAAATGAAGCCCTTGTGTTCAATGGCATCGAGAACCATGGAGGATGTATGATCCTCGCGATGGACGGCAATTTATCCACTTACCGCAGTTGACTGGCCGATAGGGGACCCTTGAAGAACCAATTACTCAAGTCTTTATAATTCCGATCTTTGGGCACTTGGCGATTACAACCTTGAGCAAATCAAACTTGGTATCATGTTGGCTACCGAAGATTCCGAGTATTTTGGGTCATGGCCAAAGCAAGGAAGGTTAATCGGGAAGGGGGATCAATCCCGGTGTAGACCTCCACGAGCATCCAATTGCCACCAACGCCGAGCACCATCCAAGACGGTTCATGCCGACCCAAAGACATACCGTTAATGTAGTTGAACGACGGGATCGGATCGGTAAGGGGGTTGATGCTCACCCCACGATCGTTATGCCTGGTGCACCCGGCTTCGGGATCAGCGGATCGGCAAAAGGGAGCTGGCTTAAAAGTCCGCCCGGGGCTTTGAGTAAACGGTACAACCCCGACGAACACGCCGGCGAAGGCCATGGATCGAGATTGTCCACACGTAAACAATGAGCTTGATTACCTCTGGGGAGCGAATTCCAGCCACTCTTTTCCGGACGCTGCTCGGTTTCGCCATTGTTAGTGCTTGGGTTTGGACAAGGGGGAGGCGCTTTAGCGGGAATGGAAGAGCGACAAAGATGGAGAATAATATGTGCGGGAAGTGGACAGTGATGATGACTAAAGCACGCCCTTGACTTACGAGACACATACCAGAGCGAGGGTCATATCGAAGTCAAAACTTGCTTGAGTGATCACAATTGGTATTCCCACAAGACTGCCACTATGCCCTAACTTGCTTGAGTAGAGTAGTAGGAGTAGGACTCCGCTACTACTAGCACCGAGGAGTAGTATGTTCTAATCTAAAATATTAAAACTTCAATGCCCGAAAGCTGGAACCACTACGAACCGCCATCCAAAATCCAACCCGCAAGTCATGGATTTGTTTTTTAACTTTCCAAATCAGGCCCCGCAAGTCATGTACACTCAACCGATTTGGAACCCACAGAGTACTTTAGAATACAAGATTAGGATGCAATTAACTTTTATAGAGGGAAACTACCGCAATTAACTCAAATGGATTGGATGGACTTATTTTCCTTAATAGCAACCGGAAATTTCCTCCCCTCGAGTAGGTTTTTTGGAGGGTTTAACGAGGGGTTTGATGGAGGCGAGAGGAATGTTCAACGGGCAAAGGGATTTGCAAAAGATTATTCGACGGACAATTACAACTAGTATATTATAAAAAACAAAGAAGAGTAGTAGAGATGAGATAAGAAAAGAGACTAGGAGGAGCACCATCATCGCTTGGGGCTACTTCCTCCCATTCCGTGTCGCAACGCCCCTACAACTACTCCCCTCCACGCCCATTTAAAGGGCCTTGAAAATTTGGGGAGCGGACTCGCGATCGCTAGCAGCCACGACTTCACCGACAATGACTTCTTCCCGACCCAACCTTCTTCCTCAACCACATGGGTGACAACCTCAACGCCAATGGTGCCCGCCCACCGTATGTGTTTCGTTCTTCCCGTTCAAATCGTGGTAGAATTTATGTTTCTAGTTCCACCTAGATTCGACCGTTCATCTACTATGCTAGTCCCATATTAGTTTTAATCCCATAGCCCCATGATTTATTTTGTGCTTATTCGAAAATCTCGAGTAACTTGCTTATATATTCAATCGGCAACGCCCCCACAGCCACTCCCGCTTATGGACGGCCGGTCGATGCCTCCAAGGAGCCCTTCCTTCATCGCTATGAGTGCCCGATGCCATTTTGGGGCTCGCCGGGCGACATGCGGCATCACCGAGCAGGGGCGGAATCACCACCGCCCGGGAAGAACATCAAGTATGAGACGGGAACCGCTCACCGGCCGGAGTCGCTGGAGGATCCCCGCCGTAGTCTCGGAGGAGGACAGCAGCCTTTTCCTTTGATCGTGGCCACCGGCGAGGCCCAGCAGGCCGCCGCCACATTCCCTTAGGGTGGCCGGGGTGACACCCGGTTTCAAATCGACACGAGGCGATGTACGGGTGCCGGGTTATTATTACTACCCCCTCGAGGTCCGGTAGGGCGACACCGGCTACGCCAAGCATAGGACTCCGGCCGGGACTTTCCCCATTGGGGAATGGAAGACACATTGTTTTTGACCAACAATGTGCACGGGACTTCAAGGAGGTTCACCCCATCTCATTATTCAAGTTAAATGTTGATCATTAGTCTTCGCCAATGTAATCCGCTGTTAAGCATGTGGAGACTTCCATGCATGATCTTGCTCTATTGGAGTATCGCGATGAATAAAAGTGTATCCATTTATGGTTTAGTCTAGAATCTTCCATGTATGAATTTTTACTACAAAGATCGGTGAAAGACTTATGATGAACCATTTTTCATATCTCCTCCCCTTCCAAGTCATCCCGATTTAATCCTCCTCTAGGTGTATAAGGGCATGGTTAATTACTTTAAATAGTATAGCCAATTTGACTATAAGAAAGTGCCATGTCATCTCAGAGCCAACATGTATAACAATGGATACTCAAAAACTAATTTTAAAGATCATTTCTCAAAGCACAATAAGAGTTATTTCTTCACAAGTTTTGGATGCAAAGGTTGAACTTGAACGCTTTTGGCAAAAGATACCTTTTTATCTATTTCACCCGGATGTTTGTGAGCTCTAGAGATGAAATAATATCCGAAGAAACCTATCGATACCCAATATATGAGATGACCCCACATCCTTTGTCAAAATAAACAACTCCCCGATCAATGCATTTTCTTCCGGCAACGGACGGCACCTTACTATAGATTAGTACGAAAAAATTGAACTAAAATTATATATAGTACGATAATGATGATGCATGTCACCTAAAATTATATCATTAAAACTATGTTCAAATATGAATCCAACGATATTGTTTTTGTTGACATGCACTAACATTTTTCCGCTAAATCTTCACCAAATTCAATGGGGGATAAACCACGACCGATGTAGTAGTACTAGGTAGAGGGCGGCAACCAGCGGGAGTCTCACCCCGCGGGGCGCAATAAAGCCATTATATCACAAAACCCAACCACTCCCAAAGAATAAGTGGCCTGTAAAATAAACGGACAAGCAACCATCACATCCCTCCGTTTTTTGCATTTCATCTCTGATTTATTTCTTTCCTTCCGTTCATCTCGACACTCGATCCCTAGCTACTACTCCTAGGGCCGCTTCTTTTGGCGGCTTCCCCAGCTTTTCCCACAAGACTAGTCACAAAGGGAGAGTAAAATAAGGGCCTCACTCATTTATTTGGGCTTTAAACTACTATCCCCCTGGTTTATTCCTCACCATTGTAATTTTGGCAAATTTTGACCAAAGATTTAATTGGTTTATTCCTCACCATTGTAATCCCTCCGCCTAGGGTGTAAGTCATCTTAAAAACCAAATAATCCCAAAACACTTAGGCGCGGTGCATTAACTTCTACCCTTTCTTGTTTCTTGACATATCAACCAATAAGAGATAAAGAGGTGCATGCTTTTAATGACTTGAGATATCAAAAACATGCATGGTTAGTTCATTGCATGCAATACTATTAATTAGCAAATAAACATTAATTTTCTCGCTTTTTCCTCCTCCTTGGTCACTGCACACCTAAGATGACTTACTCACCTAGACGGATGGAGTAGTATTGACATGCACTAACATTTCATTAGTTAAATTTATGATCAAAATTTGACACAGACAATGGGGACCAATAAACCAAGACGGAGGGTAGTTATGGGATTACTAATCTAGAAGCCTAAAAGAATGGCCTCGTACTCCTACTAGTAGTAGTCAAGTTGGAATTCCAATTGCACAAGACAACTTGTTAGGCAAAAATTGAATTGGGTGTAGGAAGGGTTTGGGAATTTGCATGCCTTTCCAACCGTTGAGATACTCCGCATAAAAAGTACCGGGAGAAATAACCACAGAGAAGGAAGCTAAAAGTAAACAATCAAACGAGCATTTTGCATTTGTTTTGCATTGAATCGCTTCACAAGCTTGACTAGTGCTGTTTTTCTACTTTTACAAAACCGGATCGAATGTTAAACCGCATTTGCACGCATAAGTAATAGTAGTATTCCTCCGCCTAGGTGTATAAGTCTTCCTCCTTCTTGGTCACGTGCACAACCAAAGATGACTTATTGACCGGACGGAGGGAGTAGCAAATCCGCAAGTATATCGAGAGAGACGTAGGGATAGTATATAGTAAAGTTTGTGCTATATGCACGATTTGCAAAATGCGATTTAATACACAAGGTTTCCAAACTTTCCTTTTACATACTTAATTAAGGATTTAAAAAAATTCCTGAATGTTCGGGATTTATCGCCTAAAAACAAAAAATTAAACCCTCCAAAGCCATGGCGCCGAGGAGCGCTTGCGGGCGCCGCCACGAGTGCCCCGGTGCGCGGCCGCTTCCCCAAATACAACGACACAACGCTTCTTCCTGCCTCACAACTCGCGAGGTGCTGATTACGGCTTGCCCGGGCGAAGCCGATCTCACCGGTGGTGATCCCGCCAACAGTACCCCTGGGCCGGCACCGTCCACGAGCCGGATGAGGCGCTTGGGGCCCGATGCATCTTTGGCAACCAAGGCCCTCCGCCACCCTCACCGGCCCTCCAACGAGCCTTCCGCCAAAGAGCCAATTCCTGACTTTCTTGGACGGACATAGGCCTCCGGCAGCTTGTTCCGGCTGCCTTTCCTCCCTTCCTTCTCCGCCTTATTTTGGCCTTTCATCGGAGGCAAAGCCTCCCACAAGGCGACATCCATTTTTCCAAATTCTCAAGGCGGGGGTTTGGCGGGCGGCGTTTCCTCGAAGGGGAGCCACACGCCCTCCGGCGGGCCGGGGCGAGATTGGGAACGCCGACGGCCCACCTCGACGCTGCCGCGGCAAGGAGCGGAACGCCGACGCATCCTCCTCGACTAGTGGCGGCAGGAACGAACGGCGACGCTGCCGTGCGGCGAGGAGCGGAACACCGACGCCGCCCTCGACTAGTGGCGGCGAAACGGAACGGAGCATCGCGGGCAAGGAGCGGAACACCGCCGCCCTCCCGACTAGTGGCGGCGAGGAACGGAACGGCGACGCGCCGGCCCGGCGCTGCGCGAGGGGCCTTAGGGTTGGGAGGGGCGGGCCGGTGGTTCGAGGAGAGGAGGGGAGGAGATAGCGATGAACGGAACGGAGGGGGAGGAGATAGCGATGTCGTGGGAGGCGCAGATTTATAGCGAGCAATGGCCCACGTAAGATATGGATCAAGGATCGATTAATCGCAGGTTCCAGCTTGTGCCGCATGTGGGCCAACCCTGGGCCCATATGTCGCTGACCCAATGCACCTGCAGTTAAGTAACAGCTACGTGGGCATATTTGTTGGAGTAAATTGGGGAGCGAAGGGGTAAATATTGCTGGTCACAACGGATTGGACGAGCGGGGGAGGAGAGTCATGCATGCAGATTTTTTCACACGGGGTGGAGGGTGGGATGCCGGAGGGAGAAGGAGAGTTTGGGCATATTGTTTCCACACATGGAGAGGAAAAATTTGGAGACGAACGGGCTTCCTGAGGTATGGGGAACTAATAAGTCATCTTGCATGCCGGGCTAGGTATAGTCTCAAGTCATTAAAACATACACGCCCCACACATGTTCATATTTCAAGGTGCACTAAATTATTGCATGCGATGATTAACTGGCCATAATGGTGGTATCTTAGCTGGTATCATGCACACGGAATAGCAAACATGCCGATGTGGCAAAGAATTAAAGAAAGGGGGTTAGAGTAACTAGTGTTCATGCATGCATTGGTAAACACATTTTTTGTGAAGAACGACAACACTAGTTGAGTATTTTGCAACTTCAAAAACTATTCCACCGCCTACTATCTTGCTAAGAGTAGGTGAAATTTTGAATCGAGCCCTTTAAACTAGAAGGGAGGTAGTGGTACTCTAATAGCTAACCTTGTTGTGATGACAAGATAGGACATGGCACGACCGACGGAGGAACTAGTTCAGATTGTGCATTTAAGTTTTGTCCAAGTCAATGTACCTCTACTTTCACCGCATTTATAGAAAATGTTCAACATTCACAATGTCAAATCAATATTTTTACACTCATTATAAAACGTAGTTCTTATACTCATTATAATCAGTATTGTAGATATTGATATTTTAGTATAAATTTGGTCGTGGGATTTCATTGATGCCTCCAAAGCGGGAGGAAGCGGAGCTTAGGGCTTGCATTCCGGTCTCTACATAGGTATTTTCTTCATAATCCTGTAATTTTAGAGACTGATTGCGCTTTTGTGGTAGCGTTCTTGCATCGGGGACTATGACAAGTCCTTGCTGACCAAGATGAAAGGTTGAGCATCTCGGTTGATCAACAATCTTCAATTGTCAAAGATTACCCTCGCCAATAAGGTACACTTAATCGCTAAGTATAGCTTTGAAATAGATTAGATGGTATTCTTGTAAATAACGTAGCTCGTGGTGGTGAATATTGTATCAATGAGTGTACCTGTGGCTGGTTAATTAATATAAGGTGGTGTTAAAAAGTATAAATTTGGTCAAACACTTTGCAAACGGTTGACGGGAGTAAAAAGGACCGAGGGAGTATCATGCATGCGAGTAGGAAAAATTGTTTGTCTAAAAAGGCAAAAATTGCTCATTTATAGCCGGTCGAAGTCTCAAAGGGCGGACTGCCGAGGGAGGCGAAGGTCGGGAGGCGAACGTTGACGAATTAAGTGAAGTTACATCCACGCCACGCATGGCGTAGTAACAGGTGTTATACCGCAGCCTACGATATGGGTCTAGTAGACATGACATCTAGTGGGTCCCGATAGTTCTCGAGAACTTTGGGGCTTGCAGCCGCTTATCCACCGGCAAGCCAAGAACCCCACGCCTGCTCGACGCCTCTACTCATCCCCGCCTTTCTACCTTACAACAGTTCGCCTCCCGTCCGCCCTTTCACATTAGTTCGCCCGCTTTTTGTGGGTACAACAGTTCAACTTCTCCTAACCTCCTCCAAAATCCATGGCCTCCCAAATCTCCATGGTCGCCGCTGAGTACCAGGTTAGAGCCATCACCGCCATCAGTTCATCGTCATCTACACACGTGATCCGAGACGGTGAAAGCATGGCTTGCTCGCTTCCTACGCATGTTCAACAGCTCAACGGATGAGTGGGTCGCTGGCTAGATGTTGAGTACACCAGTCCCTGGGACGAGAGAAGGATCTAAAGGACAAGAGAGGAAGAAGCCCGCCGTGATCCAGGTTTATGCACATAACGCTTGCTTGGTCTACCACATATGCCATGCCGACGTTGAGTGCCAGGATTTTAAGAACTTCCTCAAGGACAAAAGAGTGAAATTCATCAGAGGCTTTAAGAAGACAGGATGTCCGCGTGATAGGTCTCTGTAGGCCAGCCCTTCGATCTCCGTAGGAAGCCTGTGTCCTCCTCTCAACCTTCAATGCTGACCGCAGCAGCCATGATTGATCCTTCAGACGCTAAACTCAAGAAACCTCATCACGAAGTTTCATCATGCATGGGAGTCGAAGACATTAGATGAAGATCACATCAGTACGCAGCAATGGATGCCTACCTTTGTTTAAATATCTACAAGGGTTGGATGAAGAAGCGAGCCCAAGGTCCGTTCAAGCAAAGAAGGCCGCGAAGAGGAAGAGGAAGAGGGACGAGGACAAAGTCGAGGACGTGGACTCGACCGAGTAGGTGGCAGTGTCGCCGCCATGCTGGTTCTACCGCAGGTCGCGGACTAGTTGCTTAGTTTATTTTCAAGGTGTGTTGTGCCGAGGCCCCAGCAGAACTATGTTTATGTTCTTTCTCGTTATTTGAACTCTTTAGTACGCAAGAGTACTAGTACTATGTCTTACTACTGTTCTTCTTGCAGTTGGTACTACGTCAGATCTTCGTGTTCCTACTGTATTTAATACGCTCGCATTAGTAGTATAATTTGGGTCACCGATTTGTGAAAGAAGTTCGACGGAGCGAAGGAAGAAGACGCAAAGAGGTGGAAGAAGCCTTCTAGCCATCCATGTTGCATCAAACGGCTCACATGAGTCGATCGACCCAAATTGCTCCTTCAGATTGCAGGATCCACGGCATTCAAGGTCTCAGGTAGATTCCGTCGCACCCGTTTATGGCTCGACGCTGACTCGCTTCCGCCGCGACAGCCACCATGCGCGCCTCCACGCGGGAGACGACAATGACACGCTTAGTTCCTCGCCGCGTGCCGGAGCACGCTGCCCCTCCCTTCAGACGCGCATGCATAGACACGGCTCCACCAGCTGCTGCGTGCTTGGCAGCGGCGGCATCGCGAGGAGGGACTGCAGACGACGTGAGCGGGCGAGCCTTCGCTTCATGGCACAGGGATGGCGGCGACACGGCGGTGATGGGCGAGAAATTGTTGGCGGAGAAGGCGGCGCCGATGCGCAACAACGGCGGCATATTGATGAGTGCGCGTGTGGGAGCTTACTTTAGTTTTATATATAAGGTTGGTCAAACTTAAAAGAAACCGATTTAGTACACGTAAACATTAGACTTAGGCAGCGCTTTATTAGTTAGTACCACAACCACGATATGGAATCTCGTGCAAGCTCGGAACCAAGGTCCGACGGTCGATCGAACGGAAGGCCACCGTGTCGCGCCAAGGACATCCACCGAACCTTTGTGTGTGTGAAAACAACTCTAATATTACTCAACTTTTTTTCCGTGAAAGTTCTTGACGCTGCAATATTTCCATATATTTGAATTTAGCTCCAGTTCGTGTTTATTTGGATTTGGACGCTTTAGGTGCGCCCTAGTTTTTTAATACTGATTTGTGTGTGTGACTGAGAGAGAACGTGTGTATGTGTCCATATGTGTGTTGTATGAAGGGCAATGTGAGACGGCAGGTGATAGCATATAGAGAGGTGTGAATGTGCAAATGATCATGCATGAGTGAGACATAGATGATGCCGATACGCTGTATACATGAGAGAACGGTTTTAGTTTACTTGTGTGTGTGTGTGTGTGAGAGAGAGAGAGAGGGAGAGAGAGAGAGAGAGGAGCATCCGTACACAACAACCATCTCTCTGATTCGTCTGGCTCAGACGGTCGCATGCAACACATGCATCAACGCCACATTTTGACACCTCACCCGCCCCTGCCCACCTCAAGGCCCGCACAATCTCTTCGTGAATACCCATTTTCTCCTTAGGTTTGTTTTCTCTCAATATCCACACACACACACACACACACACCACACACGAAAGCACAACACACACACACACCCCCGAGCACACAATTCATCCCCATCCAAGGTTATACGGCGACCACTCGCTTGTGCTTCTTTGCACCCCAACATGCACAACACCTCAATCTTCAAAGAGGGCATCGAGCAGATCAAGACGTGACCACACCGCTAGAGAATGCGGGTCATTTGGAAGGTGTGATGTGACGACGCCGACGACTCCTCCCCACCCTCTCTCTCTCTTGCACAAAATTACCAATCCTCTCTCCCCGCACAAAATTGTCAATCCTCAACCCACGAGATCCTTCCCTCTCGCCCATGTTTTTCCAGCTCTCTCATCAAACATGTTGTCTCTTCTCCTTCCACGATATAGAATCCAGATGCACACGCATCTCATGTATATTACATGTATCCATCTTTCTCACATCTAACTTCTTCCTCTCTCTCTCTCTCTCTATCTCTCTCTCTCTCTCTCGCTCGTTAGGTTTGTCTCCTACTCTCTCGCCACATACATACAATCTTTCCTCCCTATCCGCTCCATCTTCAAAAGCCTCTCGCACGCTTCATTCACACATTGGGATATGTCAAAATGTTGCTTCTATAATGGCTGATGTAGAGTTATGGTTGTTTTTGTTGCATCCTACAAAGTAATAACTATGAAATGCATTTAGATTCTCATTTGACTGGATTATGTGAGTTTGAGCATGTTGTGAAGTACTATAGACCTTGTATACATCTTGGGATTCACAATGATTGTAACTATTGAATTGTATAGACCATTACATTCAAGTCAATAGCCTAATATATTTATTTCACAATTTCAACAAATGATTAGTTCACTACAAACTAAGAAAACAAATGTACCCTCCGCTTTTATTTAAGTCCGTAGATTAGCATTGGTCAAAGTCAAGTTTTGTAAACTCGTAAAGTTTATAACAAAAATATTAACATATACAATAACAAATAAATACCATTAGATTCATTATTGAATGTACTTTCACATCATACATATTTGTTATGGTAAATGTTTATATTTTTATAAACTTGGTCAAACTTTAGGAAGTTTGACTTCGTCAAACCTAATATGCAGAGTTTACTATACTACTCGCTAGTTGCTTAAATCACTCAACACGCCACACGGGAGTCCAAAGGTCAAAATTTTGAGGTCGGGGAAAATCTCCCCGACCGATTCGAAAAGGGAAGTTACCATCATAGCCTTAACAGGCCTACGGATGACGCTTGGGGGTTTTTAACTTCAGTTCACCCTACCCACCAACCCACCCCACCCAGAGTAGTACACCTGAATTCCCCATTTTCTATCCCCACCGCAAAATAGACTTCTCCACGACCGCAGCCTTCGTTTCCTCCCTTACATCGGGGACTCCCCACCCAGAAAGATCCCTATCGAGACCTCAGACGCCAGACCGGACCGGTCCACCGCGTTCAACACGGAGCCTCTTCCCCGATCGCCTTCCACGGTCTCGGATCGCCCGGCCGACGCAAGCGGAAGTACCACCGCGGACAATGAACTGCCGCTTTTATGACTCACGAGGCCGCCCACCATCGCTTCCCTCCTCGATTGGTAATGTGTATTGAATCACTTAGCGACATGTGCAGTTCCAATTTTGTTCATACCTACCTTCAAATTTCCGGTGCTATTGTTCCGTAAAAGTAATTGGTTATAGCCCATTGTCCAAAGTATCAGCTTGTAATTGTGCTGTTCTATATCGCCTGTGTTGGGTAGGTTTTCTTGCAACCAGAGTGGGCAAATGATGGAAAGGTTTTAGAACTAGCAAGATGCCCATGCATTGCACCATCAAGATGCATTTGTATGAGTAGTTTATCTTGGGAGAAAAGGATGAACGAGGGAAGGCCTTATTTGCAACCGAAGGGGTATGGGTATTTTTTGCAAAATTCATTTGTTTTTCCTATCTGCCGATATAAATCGGACCCTATATTGCAAGAAAAAAGTATAAAAAAGTAGACAATAAAGGAAGAGATAAATATTAAATAAAAATAAATATAAAGAGAGAAGAGAGTAGAGATAGCAGAACGGGGAAAGGATCCCGGGGAAAAAGGGCCGGGCGGGTTTTGTTTTTGGCGCCGCCCCGCTTTAAAATCCAACCCCCCCCTGCCCTTGCCACCGCCTCCCCCCGCTTTCGCCACGCCAAGGCCACCATGCGCCACCCGGGAAATTGGGGATACCGCGACTTGCCGGGCCCGGGCGCCGGATCCGGTTCCCTGGATGCCTGCAATTTCGACACGCCAACAAGGCCTCCGCATAACGCGGCGGTGGCGCCGTGGCCTCATAGAACATTGAACTTCCCAACGGCCGACGCGAGCGGGCGGAGAGGGCCGCGGATTTAGCACCGACGGGATCGCCCGGGACAACCGGAGGCGGAGACGAGGGAAGCCATGGCGCGGGCGCCAACACTTCGCAGGAATCATCAAAAGCGCGAAGTTCTACCGCAAAGGAGGGCGGAGGGATAAGAGGAGGGCGGAGCGACCGCCATCGCGAGGACAAGCGGGAAAAGCGACGCCAATTCAACATGAGGCTAGGAGCAGGGCCGGGAACCGACGAATCGGTATCTTCCGCCTAAATCACCCGGAGGAGGACATCACCGAGGAGGAGTCGGACGACGAGGAGTAGTTGAATTATCTTTTTTATCTATTATGCTGAGAACTATCCTCACTCTTAGTATCTACTTGATCTCAGATCAGAACGCTTTTTAAAGCGCCCATGATTCTGTTGGAGATGCTCTAACATGGGATTTAGTGTTTAATGTTGCCCACAAGATGCCCGAGTATTACTAGTAGTATTTTTTCTTGCCATGTTGAGATTTTAAACCACGGTAACATGCAGAGGAGCAATGAAGACCAAACAGGGATATTTGGGACATCTTCAAGGAGCGGGAAAGTTAAAGAGGAGCTGCACCAACCTGAAACGAGCTTTGGTAAGTAACACCTTTCAATTACTTTGTAGTTCGTGTTCTTCATGTTATATGTTGTAGTTTCGCTTTCTTAAGCTGGTGTTCTTCGTGTTAAGAAGAGTCTTAATCGCCCTAATGCTTTCGCTTTTAGCTTGATGTAGGAAGTGGTGTTCTCACCTTGTAGTCTGTTTTTTTTTTTGAATTCACCCCAGTTCCTTTATCCGCTTCTACTAAATGGATCTAGGTTGCTAGTATTGATCTAAAAAGAAGTAACTTCAGTCGATGCCCCCAGGAGGGAAGTATGGTCAACCTCAAGATCATGTTTCCAAAATGAGGCTGGATTACACAAAGTGCTTCCCTAATGATGGGATTAGACACAAGGTAAATTCCCGATGATGTGGATTACACAAAGTGGAGTCCCTGGTGTCCTGGCATTAGTAAAGGTGAAAGAAAGGCAGCAGCCCTTGAGAATGTAGCTGAGTTCCGAAGTTTAAAAGAGCAATCGATGTCTTCACCCAAGCCAAAGAAGAGATGGAAGAAGCGAAATAAGCTAGCAGAGGCAGAGCAGGCTAGCCCTCCTGCTATCTAAAACTGTTTCAATACAAAATTTCCTTCATAATAGCTAGGTTCAAATGTTTATCCAACAAGATGCTCTGATGTCCGCATCTACCATGTGGCACAAAATGTTTTTTTGGGTCATGTAATAACAAAATTACTTTCCAAACAATAAATGAAGCATTGGACATGGTATAGTTCACGCCAAGCCCGACATTCCAAGTTCAACTTCCACATCAAACTCATGTTCACGATATCCCATTCATACATAATGTCCACAACCATGATTCACTTAAAGCCAAAAAAAATGGGAAGAGTTATAAATAAAGAAAACCTCTACTAGTTCCCTACCAACGCACAACAAGTCAAGACCATGCATAAATTAATTATATTTTAGTCATTTTTGTGTTTAAAATGCCGCCTAAGGATGTGTTCGACACACGCGGATTCAATGAAGGCCGGGGCAGTTTAAGTGGTTGCACGCGGGAGGAGGGTGCTCACGGCTCGCGCGGCCCCCTTTTGGCGGCCATCAATGCTCTTATGAGAGGTCGTTTCGTGGAAACCCCTCTAGTCCTTTTTGGGTATAACAAAATTGCTTCCATTCACATTTTACAAGTAAAATTTGGGACAAACTTTGACCCAAAGTACGATGGGGACTAGTAAACCGAATGGAGGTAGTAGTTTTTTAATCAAAGAAGGGTTTCTTCCGATTTTCAATCAAAACCAGCATCTAAATCTAAACCAAGTATTTGCCCTAGAACTACCAGGTTCAACATCTCGCAACATAAACCCATACAACCTCCATCGCAAAAAACCATACAACCATACGCCAAGGAGGTGAGTACTATGAATTCCATTTTTGCTCCATACCAATCGCCTAAAAACTACTTACTACTTATAAGGCCATTGAAAATCGGAACTCTTAACCCCGCTAAAAACGATATTTTAAACGTTACTCGACGGGAACCGGCAGCCACCGGCCCAAGTCGTCACCCGTGGTCCCGACCATCAACTCCACGGATCAAATTATCACGAAATGACTATTCCTAAAAGGTGCTCCACCACGCACTGCACCCGCAATGCAGCAATCGGGCACCTAGGGTTTTAGGGTTTATTTGTTAACGCCGCTTTACTAACACTCATGTGTGGAGACAAGAGGGATCAAGGCGCCTTCTTTCTTCAGATATGTACTCCACCGTTGTCCGTGTCCAAAAATTATAATAACTACAGCAATGTGCCAATGCCACACATCAAAGTAGATTAATACATATTCACCGATTTGATAGAAAAAAAGTCTAGTTTTGAAATACGATATCACTAAAAATATGTTATGTTTCACTCAAAATATATTCCTTTGGGGTTTTGATGAGATAAGGAGGAATTTGTTGGTTTCAAGATTCGAGAAGTGGTATATGTCTAATTTCTACTTACTAGCAAGATGCCCGGCTGACGGAACATCAAGATCTTGTGGGAGAAAAGGATGAACGAGGGAAGGCCATCGCAAATGTGGGGGGAATTGTATTTTCCTTTTATCGCCGATAATTAACGAAACATTGAGATGGCAGGCCCACCATCACACCAACTCTATTTTTATCCCTATCTTATAAAAAGCATTGTCGGTGATGATTCCTGCCATCCCAATATAGGCGTCCATCTATATCCCAGGATAGGAAGGAAACTATGGCAATTTTGAAAAGATACCCACACCCTCTCCACATTTGCAAATAAGGCCTTCCTTGTCATCCTTTTCCCCACAAGATAAACTACTCATAAAATGCATCTTGATGTTGAACGATGGGCATCTTGCTAGTTGTTGAAAAGCCCATGTGTGTGAGAGAGGAGAGGGAGGAGGACGGAGGCGTGTGACAAAGACACAAGGAGTGTAAAAGGAAGGTATACTTAAATGAGGCGAAGTGTGTGTGTGCACGATCGAGAGGGCGGTCTCAAGAAGGGAAGAAAATCTACATATACAAGGAGCGGGAGAGACATTAGGATGGTGGAAGAGAAAAGGGGTATAAACCTATCTAGAGGCTAGCTAGTCGATAAATGTTTGTGAGAGAAATACAGCGGAAGCAGAGTTTTGTGTGGAGAGAGAGAGGGGGGGAAGGGGGGAAGGGAGTTGTGTGTGTGTGTGTTCTGTGAGAGAGAGAGAGAGAAGGTTGGGTTGTCTGATCAAACAAATGAATAATGGATGGAGAAAAAGAGACCCAACAAAGGTGTTCAAGGGAGAGAGAGAGAGAGAGTAATTTTAGTGGTATGAGTCATATGTAGAGACATATAGGGTGTGAGAGAACCCATAGAGAGAAAGACAAAGTGAAAGACGAGGGAGACTTGTGTGGGGTGAAAAGAAAGCTTAGGTACCGAGGATACCAGAAAAAGAGAGACGGAGAGATAATGAAAACCGTAATGTATAATGATAGGGAGAGTGGACACTTTCAAGGGAGGCCGAGAGACCATGTTTAGGGATAGGAGAAACATGAAGTGAGCGAAGGGTGAGCTGGAGAAAAGAGAGTGATAGCTACCAAGGAGCATGGCGGAGAGATGGGGGAAAGGAGGAACAAAAAGGATTCAAATATTTGAATTGAGATGATGATACATGTAATCCATACTCGAACCAAAATTGATCTATCAAACATGCATACTCATATGAATTCACCACATCTATGTTATTTAATATGTAGATATTATGATCCATACATTTTAGTAGAACATAATTTGTTAAATTTTTTTCAATTCAACCTTAAGATTTCGAGATCGTTGTATTTGTAAATCATATTATACATATAAAGGAGCAGAATTCTTTTGTTGTGCTTTTGAAAGTTTAAAAAATGATGTATATAGAATGTAATTCATTGAAAATGGATCCCCCAAAAAAATAGAATACAAACGGGATTCGAATTGAGTTGGCACGGTAAACATGCACTGCAAAATTTGAACGGCGGGAAAGTCGCAGAACCCCAAACCAAAATCAGATGGAAATCACTACCGCCTATCCCTGCCACGCAAAGCCTATCTGCTGGATTTCTATAGGTTTATAGGGTAGGTTTGTAATTTCACCCAAACGTGACGAACCGCCTCACCCGGATTCATACACGGGCGCCAAAACAAGTGTGTCCTCCCAAATCGACTCCTCCCCGATTCATATTCATACACGGGTGGCCAAAACAAACTCTCGAAATATTCGTGTATGGATTACCGCCCTATCCCCAACCAACTAATGTTGTTGGATGTAGTAGAAATTTGAAAGGGGCTAAGTTTGTAAATTTCCGTTTGAGACAAGCGCCCTAATACATGGTTCCCCTTCCTCTCCCTCCCTTTTCCCCATTCGACTGGAGCCAAACACCTCCCCCCCACCTCCTCCGCCGACGCCGCCCGCCACCCCATCCACCGGCCCATTACAAGAGATCGATTTCATCCACGGCTTTGGACCGGATCCTTGCATCCGCCCTCGCCAATCACCTTTTCCACTTCCGGGGCCCCACACTGCTCATCCCAAAGACCCCGCCACCGCCACCCTCCTAGGTCGCTTCCATGCCACGAAGCCATCCTACCGAACACCCAAATTTCAAAAAAATTTCGGGCCGCACTGGGGTGGTTCAGATTCAACTTATTTATCGCAACAAGAAAATAGATCGCCACCGCTTTACTCGATTTCTTTTTGGTTCGGTTGCCTTTGTCCGGTTTGCACCTTCAATATCCGCCCCCCCATGGTTTTCCCTTTATATTCCACACTAGTTAAATCACAAGAGACTAAATTTCAAAATTGGGTCCCGATTTTCAGAGTCACGGAGGGGCGATCAAGGCCTGGGTGGTTTGGGCCCCCAACGAAGAAAACTCAACGCGGTGGGGTTGGGG
This sequence comes from Aegilops longissima, assembly GCA_021605205.1. NCBI lineage: Eukaryota > Viridiplantae > Streptophyta > Magnoliopsida > Poales > Poaceae > Aegilops > Aegilops longissima. The sequence continues at coordinate 2,754 of JAHIAM010003658.1, read as the reverse complement.
GGTGGGGTGGGGGGGAGGAACAAGCGGGGCCGGGTCCGCCGGGCCCGGCGGTTTCGATGGGAAGAATCAAGACGAGGAAGAAGAAGGGTTAGAGACGAGGATCTTCATCCAACCGCCTAAATGGTCGAGACAGCCGAGTTGCATTTAATGCGCCCGTTCATCATGTGGGCACCGAACCAACATTTTATTATCCAAAATCTGCTTGCTCTTCTTTACCATGTTCCTTTCCCTTTCTTTTTAATATGTATTTTCGTTTTAAATAAAGTCTTTGTATAGATTCCACCATGGACTAAATATGGAAAAATGAGTGAATCTACACTTAAAATGTATTGGATACATCCGATGTGATCCATAGTGGAAATTCTACCAAGACTTATATTTTGGAATGGAGGAGTTGAAGTAGTAAAATGTTCCTTGTAATCAAGATGAGCAGGACATTTAAAGTAGAGGTCTATATTCGTTGTGATGGACACTTTGAGCCTCTTTGATTAGAGGATTTTAAACATAGGAATAGGATTTGTAGTGGCCTGCCCACTTGAATCCTATAAGAATAGCAAGGAAATGTGAACTTGTCGCTTTGAGAGTTACATCGAATTAACAGCACACACCTTCACTTGAAGAGAGGGTATCCGGTTTTCTAGCCGCATCAATATAGCACATATATTCCAAAGTTCCACTTTGCTGATTTTACTCGATTCTTAAGGTTTTCCCCTATATCTACACTATGATCTGTAGCTGCTTTGTGTCGCACTAGCAAAGAGTCCACTCTGAAGCTAAACACCCAATGACTTACAAAATTGGCACCAGGCATTGAGTGCCATTCTGATGCAATGAAACTCATACGCCCCCACCTGCTGATTCTTGTTCGAATATGATCCTAATGACTATTCTAACCTCGAGGAGTGGCGTATGGCCGTCCGTTCACCCATCAAGGTGCCTATTCTAATTTGGCAATGTTTTATTGATTGCGGTATCTTGCATATGTTGTCTTGCATTTCTTCTACTTTGTTGCACCGCCATCCGCTTAGTTTACTCATCATATATGTCGAGATGCCATGCCCATCCATTATCAATACATATTCCATCCGCCATCATACCATGTTTTTCCACTCAAATGTTGTTCTTGTGCATCGACATCAAAAGGAAGAGGGTGATTGCCAACCTGAAGGAGCACCAAGAAAGTCCTTGAAAAACATGGTGGTGCCGAGAAATCAGATAGGACCCCACTTATTTGGTTGTACAACCAACACAAAACGAGGACGACTCCAACAGATGCATCCATACTTCACCGCCACACCACTAGCCCCACCACACAGGACCTGACTCAAAGAAAAGGTATACCGATTTCATTTGCCATAGCACCACTGTACCACCGAAAAATCCCACCAAGAAAAGTACAAGAAGTCCATCGCCAAAGACCTATCCCAACCGCAGAGACGCCAATTCCGCAGATTGGAACCCCATTCCATTTATTCCCGCTTAAAAAGATCTTTCAATGTTGTTAGGGATATGTAATATATTCCCATCATGGGAAGATTATTGTGAAGACAAACACCATTTTCACATCTTCCCGTCCAACTTACGTAAGTGCTATTATTCATGGTTATTATTTTCCTTTTCTCGCTGATTGAACACATCAATGATTTACATTACAATTGTTGTAACTAGGCGAGGGTCAATCTGATAGTCATGACGAGCAAAGCTTGCTTGTGCTTTTCAAGGAAGCATTGCAGCAGATCGGTGTTACCCGAGGAAATCACACTTTGATGGCAAGTCTATAACAATTTCCGTGAATTCCTAGCTAAATTTAGAAGACATTGAATGGAAAACTTGTTATGCACCGGTCTCGCTCCGTGATGAGGTACGCCTATGAAATCACATGACAATTTGAACTTCTACTTTTCCGCATGTGCCTTACGGATCTTTTTTGCAGGAAATCTGCTCAAGAAGAATTCGGTTTGAAAGAAATGTGATATCGCAAATATGCTGCCCGCTGCTTTGCTCTTGTTAGTACCTATTGTCCTCAGCATCATTTGCATACATACCGGTTCATTATGTGACAACAGATGCATGATAGCTTGCTTATCAATTGTTCGCCCAAATTATCTCGATCGTATGAATGGTTACATTAGTGTAGAATATATCCAATGCCAATTTTTTTAGCTCGCATTGTTCTTGTAAGTACATGCTGTCCTTTATCGTACTTATAATGACAGTAGTTGTTCATGTACCATCACTCGCAGCTTATTTTCCTTTGCCTCCATTTTCTACACATCGATCTATATTTACTCTTACCATAAGGTTGGTAATCAAGAAGTTTAATGTGCATTGCTCTTGGCTGTACCTTTTGCCTGTATCGCTGCACTTACATTTATAGCTACTTGGTTATGTAGCATCACTCTTCATCTTATCTTAAATATTCTCCATTTTTCATATATTATCACATCTATATTTACTCTTAACAAAATGTAGAATAAAGGCAATGCTTTGAAGATTCTTGGTAAACTTCTTGAATTCCCCCCATCAAGATGGAAAGGCCTTTATAGAGCCGTTTCACCAATAATTAAGTTTGTCCATCTCAAGCCTTCAAACTTTGTTGTATTATTTGGTTAGGCATGACTGCAATAACTGTTTATTTTTGGTGTTTGCATCAAATTGCTTGTTTAAAGTTTATTATGTAGTTCATAAACAAAAGTTTGTCCTTTCTCAATTTAAGTTTTCAGTTGTACAACCAAGTTCCTTCTTCATACCATG
>JAHIAM010003657.1:0-85328 GCA_021605205.1 Aegilops longissima | reverse complement strand
GTGTAAGCTCCAGCGATCCATTTATGGACTAGTGCAAGCATCATGGAGTTGAATAAACGCTTTGATAGTGTGATCAAAGATATGGTTTTATATGCACTTTGGAGAAGCCTCAGATTTACAAGAAAGTGAGGGGAGCTCAGAGCATTTCTAATATTATATGTGGATGACATATTGTTGATTGGAAATGATATAGAATTTCTAGATAGCATAAAAGGATACTTGAACAAGAGTTTTTCAATGAAAGACCTTGGTGAAGCTGCTTATATATTGGGCATCAAGATCTATAGAGATAGATCAAGATGAAAGTGCGTTATATCGACTAGAGGGGGGGGGTGAATAGGCGATTTTTATGAATTTTTCACTGAGGAATTTGCCGGAGAGGAAATTCCTTAGCGAAGAACTACTTGCAGCGGAATAAGTACTCGTAAGTAAGCATAACAGAATCGCGGCATGGTCATCATGATGAAATGAAGACAAACAAAGAGTACCGAAGCGTAAACACAGGATAGCACAAGATGAAGACAAAACAGATCAAGAAATTGAACTGAGGAAATTGAGAAAGTCTTCACCAAAGTCTTCAAACACAGATATGAACAAACACTCAACACAAAAATGAGGAAATGAAAGGGTTGAGGAAATAGAACCAGTTAGGTTGGTGAAGACAATGATTTGGTAGACCAGTTCCAACTTCTGACCTCGCTTGTACGTCTGTTGGAGCGGCTGAGTATTTAAACTCGAGGACACACAGTCCCGACACCCAAACGATGAGCACGCAGCTCAGACACCAAGTCCTCACCAGATTCTCCTTGAACTAAGGTCACATGCACTCGCCCAATCACTGTGGTAAGTCTTCAGCGACTTCCAAACCTTCACAGACTTGGTCACTCGCGATCCACAATTCCTCTTGATGTTTCTAGACCATGACGCCTAACCGTCCGAAGAAGCACAGTCTTCAAAGGTAATAAGCGCCGGATCCACGCAGGATCAATCTCTTCAAGATGCTCAATCACTTTGGGTTTGTAGGGTTTGGTTTTGGGTTTTTCCTCACTGATGATTTTCGCCAAAGTCCTCGAGGATGGGTTGCTCTCAAATGACAAGTGTCAAGTTTCTTCTCGAGCAGCCAACCAGCTAGTGGTTGTAGGGGCGGCTATTTATAGCCTAGGGAGCAGCCCGACATGATAAGACATAAATGCCCTTCAATGATATGACCGTTAGGTGGATAAGATATTTTGGGACAGTCAAGCCAAGAAGATAAAGAACGGTCGGAAATTTGAATGTCAAATTCTCATGGCTATCATGTTCCTCACTGTAGGCAATCCAGACCGGCGAAGTTCTAACTCCTCGGAGAATAAATTCTCAATGACTGTAAGAACTTCGCTCGCTACATCAAGAAATTGACTGAATCTGTATGAGATTTCCAAAGGCTTCACTCAAGGGATTGGTAGGTGTAGGATTTTGAGTTGAGCATCACATGGAAATTTTTCCTTAGTATTTCTCAACCCCTTTAACAAAGACGGTGTTTTATGACTCAAGAAAGAGAAAACGAAACTACGAAAACAAAAGTCTTCACGCTTCATGTTCCTCAAATGAATACCAAGTCTTCAAGGTCACACCAATTTCTTCACTTTCAAAGTCTTCGTAAAGTCTTCAAAATATCAAAGTCTTCAACAAGAACTTCATTTTTAGGGTCGACTTTCTCCGAAATATCAAACTCCTCATAGACTTATAGACCTGTGTACACTCACAAAACATTAGTTTCTTAACCTATAAGTCTTCAATACACCAAAATCACTAAGGGCACTAGATGCACTTACAATCTCCCCTTTGGTGATTGATGACAATATAGGTTAAGTTTTCAACGGGATAAACATATGAAGTGTAAATACTGATATTGAGGAATTTGATTGCAAGATATAGAAGAACTCCCCAAGATGTGCATAGTGAGGAATTTGCTTTTGAGGCAATGCACATTTGAAGAGTTGAATCATGGAGATCTCCCCCTATATCTTGTAATTCATACACGATTTGACATATAATATGAAGAATTTAAAATGCATTATGAAATATGGTGCTTGATGAAATTCAGCATGCGTGCAATAACATTAATGAGGAACAGGCATGCAAAATAACGCATCAAGAGTATCGGAGCTCAAGAGAATCAGAGCTCAGTGCATCAAATGTATCAGAGCATAGTGCACAGTGCATCAAAAGTATCAAAGCACCATCGGGTTTAAGATTACAACTCGATCCAATAAAAGTTTTAGAAGAACGAGAGTTGTAACTTAACAAAAAATAAATTGCCCATATAATAGACCCGCTTGAAGACTAACTCAAATTTCTCCCCCTTTGTCATCGAATGACCAAAAGGATCGAAACCGAGGACTAACGCCCCTGAAGAATTTCAAGTTGAAGAAGGAGCGCCAGCGTTGTTGGGGTCGGTTGTTGTAGTAGGGCCTGCCGCAGTGTCGTCCAAGTCTTCATTTTCACCAGTGTCGCGCGATGAAGAATAGGAGCTGGCCACCAAGGAAGGAACTTTGACCTTCTTGTATTTCTTCTGAGGAGGTGCATCACCAAATTCTTCCTTGAGTCCCATTGTCGCCGCTTCTTCCGCATCAGAGACATTTGAAAGAACAGCCCAAAAGTGCTTGAAGGTTTCATGGAGGTAGTAGTGGTTTTTCTTCACCGCATTGTGTGTAGAGGTCATGTTGTGAAGAATTGAACCAAACCGACGCTTGACCCATTTATGATTGCGATCAACCTTCCGATGAAGACCGAGGAGTAACTCACGATCACCATCACCCGGTGCCGTGCTTGAGGACTTTGCTTGATCGAGGTATTTATGCAGAGTCATGTGTGGCGAGTCATCATTGGTGGAGTAGGATGCTGCTTATGTAAACTTTCCATCCAATGGACGAATGCCTTCATCGATCACAGCAGAGCCTTGCCCTTGTCATCACCGAGGTAAATGTCCGCTTGAGGACTTCAATCGGGGCAAGTAGCTGCAGTGGTTCGTAGTATCAGCCTTTGTAATTGAGTGAAGACCTTGTCCCGATGAATCTCATTATCCAAGGCGATAAGGCTTCAGCTCAAATGGTGACATAGCAATGTTTGCCGAGTCCTCATGAAGAAATCATGGAAGTTGACGGAACGCCATGAATGATATTGAAAAGCATATTCTTCATGATGCCAACGACTTCTTCATCATTTGAGTCGTGGCCTTTGATAGGACTCATTGTCTTCGCTGAATCCGATAGACAGTCCGAGGCACATACAATAATTCCTTGACGAGGAATTTGGTTCTTGGGGCCTGCCTTGGCTTCAAAGGCTTCATCAAGACTTGCATATAGTGATTTGAAAGTTCAGGTTCATTGTAGATACAACGAGCACCATCAAGTGGAGGATCGAGTGGTAGAGCACGGCAATTCAGCTTGTCGGTGCCTTGTAGTGAGTATTTTCGACATCCAGCCTAATACCCATGAGTTCACGCCTTCGCCTCCGTGATGTGCAGCGTTGCATAGAATTGAAGAATGAGTTCTTCATTCCAATCACGTATATCAAGCAGAAATTCGAAGTCCCGCCGTGAAGAACACCGAGGACCTGCTCAAGCCCGGCAGAGACTCCATGTCCACATGAGGAATATGTGCATGATCAAGACTTTGTCTTTGTTGAAGAGCACCGAGGAATAGAAATTGGCTTGGCTGGCAGTCCGTAAACGCCTCTTCCTTATGCGAGCGTAATCATATGGATTGTAATCGCGAAGAATACATGCTCGTCAAGAAGTCTTCAGCCTTGAACTTTTGCTTTGTTGAGAAGGGATCCTTTGGCTTTGGCAAGGAGTGTCGCTGAGTTGCATCACGACCTCTCGAATCGCAATCTCAGTTCTTCAGCTGAGGAATTTCTTGTTCCTCAACAAAAGTACCGAGGATCAGCAGAAGAGTTCATCAGCTTAGTGGCTGGAATTTCTTCATGGATGATGAAGTGGGATGAGTTTCTTCAGAGCCCATTTGAACTGTTGGAGCAGGGACCGAGGTATCTGCTGGATTGGGGTGAAGAGTGGAGAATTTGGATGCTGACTTTCCCAAAAGTCATCGCTCATCACCGCATTGTGCTTCCAATATCCACATCTTCTTCAATTTCTCAACACCGCCTCTTCACCTATGAACCGAGGCATAGGCGAGGAAATGATTGGGGTTGAAGGGATTGCTTCCACTTCAATTTCTTCATCAATCTGCTCTGACGAAGCAGCAAAATGATTTTCTTCATCAGATCCGCTTGGGATCACATAATCTTCATCAAAAGGAACAAGGTCCTTTGATGGAATTGAGGAAATTGGAACAGCATCAATAGGATTTTCAAAGGAGCTGGTCATTGGCTTCATTTTCTTCACGACAAGAATTTGACGCAGCTGATGCTTTCCGCTTTTTCACCGCAGCTTGTTCTCGCAGCCTTGGTCTTCTTCACATCGAGGCGATGGAAGAATTGGAGTTGGTGTTGGCGCAGGAGGAGCCGAGGAATTTTGTGATTTCTCAGAGCAATCGATGCAGCTTGCCTGCCTTGTTCGGGCTTTTACAGCGCACCACTAGTGGATGCCCCGCAATTTCTTCAATGACCGAATGGGATCATCAGCCCCGAATCGCATTTTCTTCAAAGAGCCTGAACTTCATCAGCGGTGCTGGCATGTTCTTCAGTCTGCTGAGCTGAGGCTCCAGCTTGAGGAATTTCATGTTGCGTTGGGGCTGCAACATTGGTGAATTTCTTCGTCAGTTGACGAATCTGACTTTGGCTCCTTGCCAATCAGCATAATAAGCATCAAAGTTTTTGCTGAGGGCTTGGATTTCATTCTGGACCTTGAGAAGTTCCTCAGGTGTCATTCTGACAACGTTTTTCTTCAGGAACTTCTCCTTTCTGTATTGAGCTTTCTTGATCTCTCTTGCCTTTTCAAACTTCCATTTCTTCGATGAAATGGGTCAGCATATGACTTTGTCCAGGGTCGATGAAAATCTGGCATAGGAGTGTTTGGATCCTTGTGCCGAGATCAATGTAATCGAGGATTTTCCTCGATCCAACAGCAAGAAGGGCACATATGTGCCTTTGGCTCTAGCGCCCCTTTCTTGGCGGTCTCGATGATTTCCCAAGTTCATCATCATCAGCCTCATCATCTTCGTGTGGCTCTTGAAGGCGACCTGTTTCTTCTTGGGACTTGGCCGAGGACCTCGTCCAACAGTGGCCTTAGTCTTCAGCAGAGTCGGGCCGATGAAGACTTTGGTGCAGCCGAGGAACTTGGTCAAACACCAGAGGCAATGGAGAAGCCTGCAGTCCTTTGGCACGTGGCCGATGCACAGTGCCGAGGACTTTGTTGAACTGCCGAGGACTTGGGAGGAGCTGCCGAGGACTTTGAAGGAGCCGAGGATTTTGGAGGAGCAGGGCAGATGAGGAATTGGCCGTGAGGGCACAAATGAGGAACTTGGCCGTGAGGGCACTGCTGGTGAAGCACTTGGCTTGTAAAGGGCTTCTTTGCCATAGATTTTCTTGGCTTGACAGAGGCCTCAGGGCAGCAGAGTAGCAGAGTCCTCATTGAATTTCCTCACCGCCTCGCTGGCTTGTCTTGCCAACTTGGCTTGGCGCTGGCCCATTCTTCAGAAAGTCCTCACCACGCTTGATGTCGGTGGGGTCACTTTGACCAGTGCCAATGGAGCTCTTGGGCATGGAGGATTGAGTGCGAATTTCTTCATGTACTTTGGAGTTACATATCGGTACTCCCTCCATTCCCTTGCCCATCTCCGTTCAATCCTTTGAATGCGCACCTTGCGCTGATTTTTGTTTTCTTTGCCGAACTCGGCTTCATCAGGTGTGCAATAATCAGCATATATTTCCTCAGGGATTTCAAACGCGGTCATGACCTCAGGCCTCTTTCCTCCTTTCTGTGGCTTCTTTCCTTCTACCATATTCTTCAGCTGAGGAATTTGAACAAATGAATTTTCTGAAGAGGTATGCAACTTTTCTTCGAGGAACGCTGCAAATGAGTTAAGTTGATGAGAACCTAGTGATTCAGCAGCGGACATGAGTACCTGTGAACAAAGTATAGTTGCGAGGAATTTGGAGAGGTCATATGTGTTCTCGTAAGGTTTTTCAAAAGAACAAGTTTTGAGGATTTTGACCAGATGAGTTTTGAAGAATTTCACTAAGCGCTTTTTGTCTTAGGTTCCAGAGTTGTACAGATCGAGGATCCACACAATTGAGGAATCTTGAAGAAAATGATTGCTTAGAGAAACTAATCAAGAGCATATAACTAGTGAGGTGTTTGTGTGTGAGGATTTGAAGAATAAAACACCTTTGAAGATTTTGTAGTGAAAATTTGGATCAACGAGGGCAGTAAAAGTAACTTTTAATTACCCTAAATGAAGAACACGATTAACGGGTGTTGTAGATGTGAAGCTCGTTTATTCAGATCTTCCACGCCTAACTCGGCAGAGGAAGATGGCTACGGCGGCGGCGGAGTGAAGATTTCAAGAATCGGGCGCGAGTACGACGGCAACGAGGTCGAGGCAGCAAGCTCTTCCTCACCGGCGATGATGGAGAAGCGGCGGCGCTTAGGGTTTGAGGAGCTTGAGCGAGAGAGAGAGATCGAGCGGAGTAAAAGAAGTGAGGAAGGGAGAGGGGTATATATAGCCACGGTGAAAAACTGTTCGCTCAAGATTTAGGGACTAACATGCCCTCGACCATTCTCCTTCTCACGACATGTGTCACCCACGCATTGGTAGTGGAGATCGTACGATCGTGGGTGAGTAAAATAATGCATCGTGGGATGCGGAACGGTTTGAGCGGCAAAACCGAAAGTTTGATAAGATCAGTTTTGAAGTTCCGCTCGCAATTTCTTCAAATGACAAGGACTCAAAGAAGATTTTGAACGAGTTTCAAATAGAACGCATATGAAGAATTTGTGAATAGATTGGGTTGAGTATAGCATAGAGGGGAAGGGTCCGATCACATTCACTTAGCGTAAAAGCGACTTGAAGAAATAGCCATAAGTGAATGTCAGAGGACATAAACCCATATATATATATATATATATATATATATATATATATATATATATATATATATATATATATATATATATATATATATATAGCTAATGAAGAAAACGACGGAAACAGTGAAGATTTTGAAAAGTTGAAGAATTTGAAAACTCAAGAATTTCAAAACTGAGGAAAACTCAAATTGAAGATTTTCAACTTTGGTGGTGGCGTGTCCCATCAGATAAGAATGATGATTTCAGACACCGCGCATAATTGTCGAGGGTTCTGAGAATCAAATTCTTCATTAATTTCTTCACACTTAGAGTGTTATTCTTCATGGATTGAAGAAAACGCTTTTCATGTGTTGCACATCTAAGTCATCAATTTTGCATAAGTGTCGGATGTGTGTCCTTTTCAAAGAACATTCAAGATTCTAAGATATTTAGCTCACACCGCAACTTGCTAAATCTCTTCTCATCCAAGGGCTTAGTGAAGATATCGGCTAGCTGTTCTTCAGCCTTCACATGCTCGATGGAGATGTCGCCTTCAACACATGATCACGAAGAAAATGATGACGAATTTGAATGTGCTTTGTCTTCGAAAGTGCTGAACTGGTTGTGAGCAATCTTGATGGCACTCTCATTGTCACAGAGAGAGGCACATTCTTCACGTTGATGCCGTAGTCCTTGAGAGTTTGCTTCATCCACAAGCAATTGAGCACAACATGAGCCAGCAGAATGTATTCAGCTTCCGCAGAGACAAAGGATACGCAGTTCGCTTTCTTCGAGGACCAATGCACCAAAGATCGTCCGAGGAAATGACAAGTACCAGATGTTGACTTATGTCCACACGATCACCAGCATAGTCGAGTCGAATATCCAATGAGATCAAAAGTAGAGCCCTTTGGGGTACCATAATCCTAGTGTTGTGTGTGAGCTAGATATCAAGAATATGCTTCACACCTTATGGTGTGATTCCTTCGTGTAGCTTGAAATGGGGCACACATGCAAACACTAAGCATTATATCCGCCTAGATGCACATAAGTACAATAGAGAACCAATCATGGAGCAGTATACCTTGTGATCAAAGTCAATACCATTTTCATCAAGGCATAGATGGCCATTTGTGGGCATAGGAATTTTGACGCCTTTGCAATCTTGCATGCCTAATTTCTTCAGACATCTTTGAGGTATTTCTCCGAGATATGAATATGCCATTGTGTTGTTGATTTAATTTGAAGACCTAAGAAGAATTTCAACTCTCCCATCATAGACATTTGATATTCTTCACTCATCATATAGGCAAATTCATCACTATAACGTTGGTCAAGACAGCCAAAGATAATATCATCAACATATATTTGGCACACAAACAGTTCACCATCATATGATTTAGTAAAGAGAGTAGGGTCGAGTGAACTGGTGTGAAGCCATTCTTCACGAAGAATTCCTTCAATGTATCATACCACGCCTGTGGGGCTTGTTTGAGACCATAGAGGGCCTTGTTGAGTCTCAAGACTTTGTCGGGATTCTTTGGATCTTCAAAACCGGGGTTGAGCAACATATACTTCTTCCTCAAGCTTACCATTGAGGAATGCACTTTTCACATCCATTTGATATAAAGTGATATTGTGATGGTTAGCATAGGCGAGTAATATGTAATAGACTCAAGTCTAGCAACAGTGCAAAAGTTTCATCGAAATCAATTCCTTCAACCTGTGTAGCCTTGAGCTACAAGTCGTGCTTATTCCTCACCACAAGGCCATTTTCATCTTGCTTGTTGCGGTAGATCCACTTTGTGCCAATGATATTATGCTTGCAGGATCTCGACGCTTGACCAGCCTCCTGCACATTGTTGAGCTCGAACTGATGTAATTCTTCTTGCATGGCCTGAATCCACTCAGCTCCAGAAATGCTTCATCTACCTTAGTGGGCTCTGTGATAGAGACAAAAGCATAGTGCCCACAAAAGTTAGATAAATGTGAAGCTTTTGAGCGCAGAGAGGACCTCGCGCTCAATGTCATCGATGATCTTGTCAACTTGTACTTTTTTGCAACGCGAGGATGAGCTGGTTGTCGCCGAGGAATTTGATCATTTTCCTCAACACCATTGTCTTCAAAGATTATCTTCAGTGCATCACCGACGCTCTTCACAGATGTGAATGAATTCTTCAGCAGATTCTTCAAGAGGAATGACATCCTCGCTGCCTTGAACTTGATAGATTGCTCAGTGCTGGTTCATCTAACACAGAAGGTAGGTGCTCTTTATAGCCATTAGTTTCATCGAATCGCACATCTACAAGGTCAACAATCTTGTGAAGAGCGATGTTGAAGACTCAGAGGTGTGTGAGTCCTTTCCGTAACCAAGCATAAACCTTCATGTGCTTTCGTGCAAATTTAGAATTGTGATGAGGATCTCTAATCCAGCATTTAGCAATCAAGACTTTGAAATAACTCACATTGGGTTTCTTGTCGTGAGGAGTTCATAGGCAGTCTTCTTGAAGAATTTGTGAAGATATACTGCTGATGATGTGGCACGCAGATCAATTGCATCAATCCAAAACGACTAGGCGCTTTGTATTCATCAAGCATAGTGCAAGCCATCTCAACAAGAGTTCTGTTCTTGCGCCCACGACGCCATTTTGCCGAGGAGTATAGGGAGCAGATAACTCATGAGTAATACCAAGTTCATCAAGATAGGCATCAAGACCGAATTTTGAACTCAGCCCATTGTCACTCCCGATGTGTCTGATCTTCACACCAAAGTTAGTTGAAGCCCTCGAGGAAAATCGCTTGAAGACTTCCTGCACTTCATTTTTGTAAGTAACAATGTGTACCCATGTGTAACGAGAGTAATCATCAACAATAACAAAGCCATATAGAGATGCATCATTAGTGACAAATGAGTAATGATTAGGACCAAAGAGGTCCATGTGAAGCAATTCAAGGGACGAGTAGTGGTCATGATAGTCTTCGCTGGATGCTTGGCCTTGGTCATTTTTCCAGCTTCACAGTTCCACACAAGTGATCCTTGAGGAATTTGACATTCTCAATGCCAATGACATGCTTCTTCTTGCAAGCTGCAGTAAATTCCTCATGCCTCATGACTAAGTCGCCGATGCCATAGCCAGCCTTTCTCAAGCTTTTGCAAGTAAACACACGGCTGGTTGTGGTCCCAGAGAAAGTCAACAATATACAAGTCTCCTCTCCTAAAGCCTTCAAGACTTTGGAATTGTCACCCATAATCACAACACAACGATATTTGCCAAAGATAACAACCATATCAAGATCACAAAGCATTGAGATCGACATGAGGTTGTATCCTAAGGACTCAACAAGCATGACTTTGTCCATGTGTATGTCCTTAGAGATCGCAACCTTACCAAGACCCAATACCGACTTTTGCCTTTGTCAAGAAAAATGATATGCTTTTGATGTGACGGTGATAAGGAGCATCCATCAATAGATTCTTGTCACCATTCATGTGATTTGTACATCCACTATCGAGAACCCACTCATGGTTTTGGGTTGATCATCCCGCAGATGAATTAGTGTAACTTACGATCTCATATACTTCATCGCTGAAGAATATGATATCAAGTTCATCGATGAATTTCATCATAAAGATAATGATAAGCAAGATGAGGACGGTGAAATGAAAGTTCATTTCATCATGATTAGCCTGCCTTTTCGTGCATTTTGTCAGCCTCAAAGAAATTCTTCAGACGCTTAAAGCACGCCCGAGACCTGACCTCCGAAGAGGTTAGTTCTTTTTCTTCACCACCCACATCTCAAGGGGTGGCAAAGAGTTCATCACTCATGAAAGCACCATATGAGAATGGTGGCATAGAGGCCAATCCATTTTGTTTCACATAAGAGGGGTTAGGTAAGCATATGAATAAGTAGAGAAATTCTTCGAGGACTTATGAACATATTGGTTTGAAGAATAATGCACATATTCATAGCCCTTAGCTCTACCTCAAAAACAGAGTTGTTAGCATGATGATAATCATATGAGGACTTTGATCCTTTTGAGGAATTTGATCCACGTGAGGAATTTGGTCCATATGAAGAGTTTGATCTGGGGTTCCTTTTCTTCACTGTGGTGTCATGAGGACATTCACCAAGACTTTCAAGGCACTTCTTGGGAACCCAGATTTTCTTCATAGGGGAACCGCTCTCGCAGCTTAGTGCCAACATATCTAGCAAATACTTCACCATTCTGATTTTTGAACAGTTTATAGTTGAGTCAAATGACTCATCGTAAGAATGAGGAGATTCGATGTAAAGCCAGATAAGTTAGATGGATCAATCGAGGTCCCTTTGCAGCAACCCATGAGGTTTTGGGATACCGCTCAGCTTCCAATATGTTCCATCAAGATTGAGTTTCCTCTCAAAGGCAATACCTCTTTCCTAGGGTTCCTGTTGAGGATCTGCTTTTAAGCACATCACAAAGAGTCTGATGCCCTTTGAGGCTTTTGTACATGCCTGTCATGTACAATTCCTTCAGCCCTACATCGTCAAGGATACTAGCAATGTCCTCGATGAGGAATTAGTGATAGCAGAGGCAGGTGAAGAATTTGTAACAGCTTGAAGCATTTGAACATTCAGTGAAGAATTAGCGATTCACGCTCAATGCACTTTAAGCATGGAGGAACAAATTCTTCCCGAGAAGCGCTGATTTGTTGAGCAAGTAATGAATCGCGCCCTTCGAAGATCTTCATAACTCACTCTTAGCTTCTCAAGATCTTGCTTTTGAAGAAATTCATAAGAAAGTTTCTCATGATCAAACAAGAGAGAGTTATGATGACCTTGAAGGTTGTCAAACCTAGATCAAGTCTCAAGATTTTCAACAGTGCTTTAGTGCGATCCATTTCTTCACCTAACATATCATCACTCTTATCTAGCATGTTTTGAACCTTTCCAAAGCATGTTGTTGTTTGTGGCAATGCAAACAAGTTTGGTATAGCTAGGTTCAATACCATCATCGATCCATCATCCTCGATTCACAATCACTAAATTCAGATGAGGAACATTCGTTACCTCGACACCCTTTGCCATGAGACATGATGCGAAGATGATGATTCGGTTCGAAAGTCATCGCTTTGAGAGATTCCTTGAAGTCCTCAAACCAAGGATCATGACGGGTTCGATGACCTTCATAGACGCCGGAGATTCGTCCCACATAAGCTTTGCATTGCAAAGATGCATAATGCGCTTGAATTCATCTCTAGATAGGCAGTGAATAGATGATATCCTTCGCCATGATGTCAAGTCGAGTGTACTTGCGAATATCATCTCAAGGCCATTGCCTTGCATAGGTCAAGAAGACCAATTTCAAAGACGGTCCATAGCTCGCTGTCCATTGCCATGAGGCGCTCTCATCATGGCCTTCCACTTGGGATAATCAAGACCACAAAGATAGGACATGTCACTTTCTTCATACCCGGTCGATATAACTAAAACCTGTGGTTAAACTAAATCACACGTAACAAGGGAGTACTTGCTCGATACCAATTGAAAGTGCGTATATCGACTAGAGGGGGTGAATAGGTGATTTTATGAATTCTTCAATCGAGGAATTTGCCGGAGAGGAAATTCCTTAGCTAAGAACTACTTGCAGCGGAATAAGTACTCGTAAGTAAGCATAACAGAATCGCGGCATGGTCATCATGATGAAATGAAGACAAACAAAGAGTATGTAAAGCGTAAACACAGGATAGCACAAGATGAAGACAAAATGACTCAAGAAATTGAACTGAGGAAATTGAGAAAGTCTTCAACAAAGTCTTCAAACACAGATATGAACAAACACTCAACACAATAATGAGGAAATGAAAGGGTTGAGGAAATAGAACCAGTTAGGTTGGTGAAGACAATGATTTGGTAGACCAGTTCCAACTGCTGTCTCAGCTTGTACGTCTGGTTGAGCGGCCGAGTATTTAAACTCGAGGACACATAGTCCCGACACCCGCCGAAAGCACGCAGCTCAGAGACCAAGTCCTCAACGTATTCTCCTTGAACTAAGGTCACACAGCACTCGGCCCAATCACTCATGGTAAGTCTTCAGCGACTTCCAAACCTTCACAGACTTGGTCACTCGGCGTCCACAATTCCTCTTGATGCTCTAGACCATGACGCCTAACCGTCCGAAGAAGCACAGCCTTCAAAGGTAATAAGCGCCGGATCCACGCAGGATCAATCTATTCAGTGATGCTCAATCACTTTGGGTTTGTAGGGTTTGGTTTTGGGTTTTTCCTCACTCGATGATTTTCGCCAAAGTCCTCAAGGATGGGTTGCTCTCAAATGACAAGTGTCAAGTTTCTTCGAGCAGCCAACCAGCTAGTGGTTGTAGGGGCGGCTATTTATAGCCTAGGGAGCAGCCCGACATGATAAGACATAAATGCCCTTCAATGATATGACCGTTAGGTGGATAAGATATTTTGGGACAGCCGGCAAGAAGACAGAACGGTCGGAAATTTGAATGTCAAATTCTCGTGGCTATCATGTTCTCATCGTAGGCAATCCGCGACCGGCGAATTTCTAACTCCTCGCCGAATAAATTCTCAAGGACTGTAAGAACTTCGCTCACATCAAGAAATTGATCGAATCAGTATGAGATTTCCAAAGGCTTCACTCAAGGGATTGGTAAGTGTAGGATTTTGAGTTGAGCATCACATGGAAATTTTTACTTAGTATTTCCTCGACCCCTTTAATAAAGACGATGTTTCCTATGACTCAAGAAAGAGAAAACGAAACTACGAAAACAAAAGTCTTCACGCTCATGTTCCTCAAATGAATACCAAGTCTTCAAGGTCACACCAATTTCTTCACTTTCAAAGTCTTCGTGAAGTCTTCAAAATATCAAAGTCTTCAATGAAAAACTTCATTTTTAGGGGTCGATTTTTCCCAGAATATCAAACTCCTCATAGACTTATAGACCTGTGTACACTCACAACCACATTAGTTTCTTAACCTATAAGTCTTCAATACACCAAAATCACTAAGGGGCACTAGATGCACTTACACAAGACGCTTAATTGGACTTTCACAAAGCACATACCTTGATAAAGTTTTGAAGAAGTTCAAAATGGATCAAGCAAAGAAAGGGTTCTTGCCTGTGTTACAAGGTGTGAAGTTGAGTCAGACTCAATGCCCGACCACTGCAGAAGATAGAGAGAAAATGAAAGGCATTCCCTGTGCTTCAGCCATAGGTTCTATCATGCATGCAATGCTGTATAACAGACCTGATGTGTGCCTTGCTATTAGTTTAGCAGGGAGGTACCAAAGTAATCCAGAGTGGATCATCGACAGCGTCAAGAACATCCCAAATACCTGAAAAGGACTAAGGATATGTTTCTAGTTTATGGAGGTGACAAAGAGCTCATCGTAAATGGTTACGCCGATGCAAGTTTTGACACTCGATCCGATGACTCTAAGTCACAAACCGGATACGATTTATATTGAACAAAGGAGCTGTCATTGGTGCAGTTCTAAGCAAAGTGTCGTGGCAGGATCTACGGTGAAGTGGAGTACATAGCTGCTTCGAAGCAGCAAATGAAGGAGTTTGGATGAAGGAGTTCATATCCCATCCAGTGTCATACCTAGTGCATCGGGTCCAATGAAAATCTTTTGTGACAATATCGTGCAATTGCCTTGGCAAAGGAATCCAGATTTCACAAGAGAACCAAGCACATCAAGAGACGCCTAATTCCATCCGCGATAAAGTCAAGGAGGGACACATAGAGATTTGCAAGATACATACGGATCTGAATGTTGCGCACTGCTGACTAAGCCTCTCTCACGAGCAAAACATGATCAGCACCAAGACTCCATGGGTGTTAGAATCATTACGTGTAATCTAGATTATGGACTCTAGAGCAAGTGGGATACCAAGGAAATATGCCCTAGAGGCAATAATAAAGTTTTATTTATATTTCCTTATATCATGATAAATTTTTATTATTCATGCTAGAATTGTATTAATCGAAACTTAGTACATGTGTGAATACATAGACAAACATAGTGTCACTAGTATGCCTCTACTTGACTAGCTCGTTGAATCAAAGATGGTTAAGTTTCCTAGCCATAGACATGAGTTGTCATTTCATTAACGGATCACATCATTAGAGAATGATGTGATTGACTTGAACCAATTCCGTTAGCTTAGCACTTGATCCTTTAGTTTGTTGCTATTGCTTTCTTCATGACTTATACATGTTCCTATGACTATGAGATTATGCAACTCACTAATACCGGAGGAACACTTAGTGTGCTATCAAACGCCACAACATAACTGGGTGATTATAAAGATGCTCTACAGTGTGTCTCCAATGGTGTTTGTTGAGTTGGCATAGATCGAGATTAGGATTTGTCATCTGATCGGAGAGGTATCTCGTCCTTTTCGGTAATGCACATCACTATAAGCCTTGCAAGCAATGTGACTAATGAGTTAGTTGCGGATAATGCATTACGGAATGAGTAAAGAGACTTGCCGTAATGAGATTGAACTAGGTATTGAGATACCGACGATCGAATCTCGGCAAGTAACATACCGATGACAAAGGGAACAACGATGTTGTTATGCGGTTTGACCGATAAAGATCTTTGTAGAATATGTAGGAACCAATATGAGAATCTGGTTCCGCTATTGGTTATTGACCAGAGATGAGTCTCGGTCATGTCTACATAGTTCTCGAACCCGTAGGGTCCACACGCTTAAATGTTCGGTGACGATCGGTATTATGAGTCTATGTGTTTTGATGTACCAAGGTAGTTCGAGTCCCGGATATGATCACGGACATGACGAGGAGTCTCAAATGATCTAGACATAAAGATCGATATATTCGATGACTATGTTTGGACACCGGAATGGTTCCGTGAGTTCGGCATTTATCGAGTACCGGAGGTTATGGGAACCTCCGGGAATTATATGGGCCTTAATGGGCCATAGTGGGAGTGAAGAGAAGGAGTTTTGAGGGGCGCCTCAAGCCCAATCCGAATTGGGTGGGATGCCGCCCCTCTTCCTTCCCCTCCTCCCCTTCCTTCCTCTCCTAATCCACCTAGGAAGGGGATCCTACTCCCTGGGAGTAGGACTCCCTTGGGCGCCATAGAGGGCCGGCCGCCCCCTCCTCCACTCCTTTATTTACGGGAAGGTGGAACCCCATAGACACACAAGTTGACAGCTTGTCTTAGCCATGTGCGTGCCCCTCCACAGATTCCACCTCGGTCATATCATTGTAGTGCTTAGGTGAAGCCCCGCGCCGTTAACTTCATCATCACCGCCATCACGCCATCGCGGTCGACGAAGCTCTCCTCGACACTCACCTGGATCGAGAGTTCGTGGGATGTCACCGAGCCGTAACGGTGCAGATCGCGGAGGTGCCGTGATTTTCGGTACTAGGATCGGTCGGATCGTGAAGACGATGACTACATCAACCGTGTTGTCATAATGCTTCCGCTTAGTCTACGAGGGTACGTGGACAACACTCTCCTCTTGTTGCTATGCATCACCTAGATGGATCTTGCATGTGCGAGGAATTTTTTGAAATTAGTGCGCTCCCAACCGTGGTATCGTGAGCCAGGTCTATGCGTAGATGTTATATGCACGAGTAGAACACAAAGAGTTCTGGTATATATTAGACATACCGCTACCAAAGATGTCATACTTTGATTCGGCGGTATTGTTGGATGAAGCGCCCGACCTACATTACGCATACGCTTACCCGAGACTGGTTCTACCGACGTGCTTTGCACATAGGTGGCTGGCGGTGTGAGTTTCTCCAACTTTAGTTAAATCGAGTGTGATTACGCCCGGTCCTTGTTGAAGGTTAAAACAACACACTTGACGAAAAATCGTTGTGGTTTTGATGCGAGATAAGAACGGTTCTTCTCACCGTAGCAGCCACGTAAAACTTCCAACAACAAAGTAGAGGACGCCTAACATGTTTTCGCAGGGCATGTTGTGATGTGATATGGTCAAGCCATGATGCTAAATTTTATTGTATGAGATGATCATGTTTTGTAACACGCTTATCGGCAATCAGTGTGAGCCATATGGTTGTCGCTTATTGTATGAAATGCAATCGCCATGTAATTGCTTTACTTCATCACTAAGCGGTAGCGATAGTCATAGAAGCAATAGTTGGCTAGACGACAACGATGCTATGATGGAGATCAAGGTGCCGCTACCGTGAAGATGGTGATCATGACGGTGCTTTGGAGATGGAGATTAAAGGCACAAGATGATGATGGCCATATCATATCACTTATATTGATTGCATGTGATGTTCATCCTTTATGCATCTTATTTTGCTTAGTTCGGTGGTAGCATTATAAGATGATCTCTCACTACATTTCAAGGTATAAGTGTTCTCCCGAGTATGCACCGCTATAAAGTTTGTCGTGTCGAGACACCACGTGATGATTGGGTGATAAGCTTCACGCTCACATACAACGGTGCAAGCCAGTTTTGCACATGCAGATTACTCGGTTAAACTTGATGAGCCTAGCATATGCAGATATGGCCTCTAACACCGAGACCGAAAGGTCGAGCATGAATCATATAGTAGATATGATCAACATAGTGATGTTCACCATTGAAAACTACTCCATCTCACGTGATGATCGGACATGGTTTAGTTGATTTGGATCACGGATCACTTAGATGATTAGAGGGATGTCTATCTAAGTGGAGTTCTTAAGTAATATGATTAATTGAACTTTAATTTATCATGAAATTAGTACCTGATAGTATTTTGCATGTCTATGTTGTTGTAGATCAATGGCCCGTGCTACTGCCTTTGAATTTTAATGCTGCCTTAGCTAAAGCTAAGTTGAAAGATGATGGTAGCAACTACACGGACTGGGTCCGAATTTGAGGATTATCCTCATTGCTGCACGTAAGAATTACGCCCTAGAAGCACCGCTAGGTGCAAGACCCGCCGCAGAGCAACGCCGACGCTTTGAACGCCTCGCGCAGAGCAAAGCTGATGACTACTCGATAGTTCAAAGCGTGCCATGCTTTACGGCTTAGAACCGACTTCGACGACGCTTTTGAACTTCATGGAGCATATGAGATGTTCCAGAGTTGAAGTTAATATTTCAAGAAAATGCCCGGATTGAGAGATATGAAGTCTCCAAGAAGTTCTATAGATGCAAAATGGAGGAGAATAGTTCTATCGCTGAGCATATACTCAAAATGTCTAGGTATCATAATCACTTGACTCGCTGGGAGTTAATCTTCCGATGATACTGCCATTGATGAGTTCCTCAATCACCGCCACCAAGCTACAAAAGCTTCGTGATGAACTATAACATGCAAGGGATGGATAAGACGATTCCCGAGCTCTTCACAATGCTAAAGGCTGCGGAGGTAGAAATCAAAATGGAGCATCAAGTATTGATGGTCAACAAGACCACCAGCCAAGAAAAGGGTAAAGGGAAGAAGGAACTTCAAGAAGAACAGCAAGCAAATTGCTGCTCAAGTGAAGAAGCCCAAGTCTGGACCTAAGCCTGAGACTGAGTGCTTCTATTGCAAAGGGACGGGTCACTGGAAGTAGAACTGCCCCAAGTATTTGGCGGATAAGAAGGATGGCAAGGTGAACAAAGGTATATGTGATATACATGTTGTTGATGTGTACCTTACTAATACTCGCAGTAGTACCTGGGTATTTGATACTGGTTCTGTTGTTAATATTTGCAAGTCGAAATAGGGACTACGGATTAAGCGAAGATTGTGTAAGGTCAAGGTGACGATGCGCGTGGGAAATGGTTCCAAAGTCGATGTGATCGCCGTCATTACGCTACCTCTAAATTTATCTTAGGGATTAGTTTTAAACCTAAATAATTGTTATTTGGTGCCAGCCATACATGAACATTATATCTGGATCTTGTTTGATGCTAGACGGTTATTCATTTAAACCGAGAATAATGGTTGTTCTATTTATATGAGTAATATCTTTTATGCTCATGCACCCTTGAAGAGTGGTATATTTTGTTGAATCTCGATAGTAGTGACACACATATTCATAATATTGAAGCCAAAAGATGTAGAGTTGATAATGATAGTGCAACTTATTTGTGGCACTCGCCGCTTGGGTCATATTGGTGTAAAGCGATGAAGAAACTCCATTCAGATGGACTTTGGAATCACTTGATTATGAATCACTTGGTACTTATGTAACCATGCCTCATGGGCAAGATGACTAAAACTCCGCTCTTCTAACAATGGAGCGAGCAATAGATTTGTTGGAAATCATACATACCGATGTATGTGGTCCGATGAATATTGAGGCTCATGGCCGTATCGTATTTTCCGACCTTCACAGATGATTTGAGCAGATATGGGTATATCTACTTGATGAAACATAAGTCTGAAACATTTGAAAAGTTCAAAGAATTTCAGAGTGAAGTGGAAAATCATAGTAACAAGAAAATAAAGTTTCGTGAACTGATCGTGGAGGAGAATATTTGAGTTACGAATTTGGTCTTCATTTGAAACAATGCGGAATAGTTTCAAGAACTCACGCCACCCGAACACCACAACAGAATGGTTTGTCCGAATCAGAATCGCATTTTACTAGATATGGTGTGATGTATGATGTCTCTTACTGATTTACCGCTATCATTTTGGGGTTATGCTTTAGAGACGGCTGCATTCACATTAAATAGGGCACCATCTAAACTGCTGAGACGACACCTTATGAACTGTGGTTTGACAAGAAACCCAAGTTGTCGCTTTCTTAAAGTTTGGGGCTGCGATTCTTATGTGAAAAATCTTCAACCTGATTAGCTCGAACCCAAATCGAGAAATGTGTCTTCATAGGATACCCAAAGGAGATGTTGGGTACACCTTCTATCACAGATCCAAGGCAAGACATTCGCTAGAAGAATGGATCCTTTCTAGAGAAGGAGTTTCTCTTGAAAGAAGTGAGTGGGAGGAAAGTAGAACTTGATGAGGTAACTGTACCTGGTCCCTTATTGGAAAGTAGTTCATCATAGAAATCAGTTCCTGTGACTACTACATCAATTAGTGAGGAAGCTAATGATGATGATCATGTAAAGTTAAGATCAAGTTACTACTGAACCTCGTAGGTCAACCAGAGTAAGATCCGCACCAGAGTGGTACGATAATCCGGTTCTGGAGGTCATGTTACTTGACCATGACGGACCTACGAACTATGAGGCAGCGACGATGCCAGATTCTACGAAATGGCTTGAGGCCATGAAATCTGAGATGGGGTCCATGTATGAGAACAAAGTGTGGACTTTGGTTGACTTGCCCGATGATCGGCAAGCCATAGAGAATAAATGGATCTTCAAGAAGAAGACTGACCTGACGATAACGTTACTGTCTACAAACCTCGACTTGTTGCGAAAGGTTTTCGACAAGTTCAAGGAGTTGACTACGATGAGACTTTCTAACCCGTAGCGATGCTTAAGTCTGTCCGAATCATGTCAGCAATTGTCGCATTTTATGATTATGAAATTTGGCAAATGGATGTCAAAACTGCATTCCTGAATGGATTTCTAGAAGAAGAGTTGTATATGATGCAACCGAAGGTTTCACGATACAAAGGAGCTAACAAAGTGTGCAAGCTCCAGCGATCCATTTATGGACTGCAAGCCTCTCGGAGTTGGAATAAACGCTTTGATAGTGTGATCAAAGATATGGTTTTATATGCACTTTGGAGAAGCCTCAGATTTACAAGAAAGTGAGGGGAGCTCAGAGCATTTCTAATATTATATGTGGATGACATATTGTTGATTGGAAATGATATAGAATTTCTAGATAGCATAAAAGGATACTTGAACAAGAGTTTTTCAATGAAAGACCTCGTGAAGATGCTTATATATTGGGCATCAAGATCTATAGAGATAGATCAAGACGCTTAATTGACTTTCACAAAGCACATACCTTGATAAAGTTTTGAAGAAGTTCAAAATGGATCAAGCAAAGAAAGGGTTATTGCCTATGTTACAAGGTGTGAAGTTGAGTCGACTCAATGCCCCACCACCGCAGAAGATAGAGAGAAAATGAAAGTCATTCCCTGTGCTTCAGCCATAGGTTCTATCATGTATGCAATGCTGTATACTGACACTGATGTGTGCCTTGCTATTAGATTAGCAGGAGGTATGTAGGATCGAAAGTATGTCTAGAGGGGGGTGATTAGACTACTTGACCAAATAAAAATCTAGCCTTTTCCCAATTTTTAGTCTTGGCAGATTTTAGCAACTTAGCACAACTCAAGTAATCAACCTACACATGCAATTCTAAGAGTATAGCAGCGAATGTAAAACAA
This sequence comes from Aegilops longissima, assembly GCA_021605205.1. Taxonomy (NCBI): domain Eukaryota; kingdom Viridiplantae; phylum Streptophyta; class Magnoliopsida; order Poales; family Poaceae; genus Aegilops; species Aegilops longissima. The sequence continues at coordinate 64,007 of JAHIAM010003657.1, read as the reverse complement.
TTGCATATGAAGGTAAAGGAAGGAGTTTGAGGGAGCAAACGCAATGTAGACATAGAGATTTTTTATCCGTGGTTCCGATAGGTGGTGCATCGTACATCCACGTTGATGGAGACTTCCACCCACGGAGGGTAACGGTTGCGCTGAGTCCATGGAGGATCCTCCCACGAAGGGTCCACGAAGAAGCAACCTTGTCTATCCCACCATGGCCATCGCCCACTTAAGGACTTGCCTCACCTGTAGATCTTGACTAAGTAGGCAATCTCCTTGCCCTTACAAACTCCTTGGTTCAACTCCATAATCTTGACGGAGGCTCCCAAGTGACACCTAGCTAATCTAGGAGACACCACTCTCCAAGAGGTAATAGATGGTGTGTTGATGATGAACTCCTTGCTCTTGTGCTTCAAAATGATAGTCTCCCAACGCCAACTCTCTTCATAGGACTGGATTTGGTGGAAAGATGATTTGAGAGGAAAGCAACGGGGGAAGGCTAGAGATCGAGATTTATGTGGTTGGAATGGAATATCTTGACCTCAACACAAGTGTAGGTGGTTCTCTCTCTAAAATGTATGTTGGAAGTGTATGCATGTTCGATGGCTCTTCCACTAATGAAGAGTGGGTGGAGGGTATATATAGCCTCCACACAAAATCTAACTGCTACACACAAAGTACCAAACTCGTGGGACTAAATCAAACTCTGGTCGACCCATTTAGTTCAAAATGTGAACGTTAGGATTTTTGTGGACCGACATGTCAACTCTGGGATTGATGTCATTAGGGTTAGGCATAACGTAATCTCGAGACCGACACACAAACTCGGTTGGACCGATTTTGGTAATAAGCTAACCAGAGAGTTGGTCGCAACTCGATGGGACCGATTCGCTTATCTCGATTAGACCAAACGCTACAAAGGGGAAACAGAGAGTTTGCATTGCAATCTTGGTGGGACCGATCGTCATCTCGTTGGACCAAACGCGTTACGAAGGGAAACAGAGATTACAATCCCATCTCAAGGAGACCGAGATTTCTTCGGTGAGACCAAAAGACTAGGGTTTGTGGCAGTGGCTATGTCAAGTGACTCGTGGCGCCGGATAGATCAAATCGGTAATGAGTTTGACTTTTGGTTTGGTACATATGTGGATATAAGAAAGTAGTTGAGGGCTTTGGAGCATATCATCGAGCATTTTGAGCAAGAAACCCATTACGAACACCTCACCCCTCTTAATAGTGTCGGGAAGTTGATCGTGGCCCATTTAACACCTATGGGACCCGGGTCCCTTGTGGTTCTGAGGGGGTGGAGATTGCACAAAGAGCGGATCAAGCGATGCACACGAGCAGATTTACCCAGCTTCGAGCTCTCCGAGAGATAATACTCCTACTACTGCTTTGTGGATTATATTGTGTTCTTGCTAGGGAGCAATGGGAGCTACAAAACCTAGCCTGAATGAGTGTGGCTTCAGATGAGTCTAATGCCCTAAGCCGAGTTGAACTGAACCCTTTCACGCTGCACTTGGGCCTCCTTTTATAGGCACAAGGGGTCACCATATGTGGCAAGTAGACAAGGGTAAGATAGTAAAACAGAGGTTGGTACACCGCTTAGCCAAAGGTACAAAGATCTATACCTAACTCGACGGCAAGGGACAAGAGTCATAAATGCCCGCCCAGCGCTCGAACAAAGGTAACAGGACCGCTAAGGCGCGCTCGCTTGCCACGATGGTAGCTTGTCGCCACTTATCGCTGCTCCTCGCTGGCTGCACAGCCCGCTGACACGCTGCTTGGGAAAGCCCCATATGCATATCGCTATGTATGAGCCGAGCGAGATGAAGAGGTTGCTCGCAAGGGCGAGCACCTTTGCCGCTGCAAGGTTCTTGTCGCCGGGAGCTTGTCGCCATCAGCCTTCCCGCAAGCTCCTCTTGCCGGGCCTTATTTCCTTCGTGCCTTGAGTATTCTTCCGGCAAGCTCCTCTGCCGGGTCTTGATTGCTTTGTTTCTCGAATGGCTCCAAAGGAGCTGCCGAGGATCTTGGCAACATGTCCGTTGAACACGCTTAATACATGCACTTATCCAAAAGGAAACAAGGTCCCACCAAGGATAGACCAAGATATTGAAACGCTTTTGCAAGGTGGATATCATGACATCAACATTACATAATACATAGGATACATACAAGGCACAAATGCCACAAGAATACATCAACATCATATACAAGAGACAACATCCGACTATGGATGAAACATAAACAAGCTCAAACGACATCCACTGCTAGCCTGTGCTGCCGACTGAACCTATCCCTCGATCAAAGAAGAAGCGTAAGAAGAACTCAAGACAAGCAAGCATCGCCTCGGCCATGATCATCGAAACCTGTACTGCAATCGTGTGTGTAGTAATATGGAGCCACGAGGACTCAAGCAATCCCATTACCATGGGTATCAAGACTAGCAAAGCTTAAGTAGGGAGGAAGGATAAAGTGGTGAATATGCAAGCCATATATGGTGGCTAACATACTAAATGAGAGCGAGGAGAGAAACAAAGGAACGGTCACAACTAGTAATGATCAAGAAGTGATCCTAACTCCTCGCCACGCCGACATAACCCGTAAACCGTGTTCTCTCTCGATCAACCCCAAAAGAGACACTCTTCACGGTACGCTTGGTGTGTATTAATTAAGATCAACTTCGGTTTTCTACAACCGACATTAACAAATTCCCATCTGCCACATAACCGCTGGCACGGCTTTCGAAAGTTCAAACCTGCAGGTGTCCCAACTTAGCCCATGATAAGCTCGCGATCAATCTAAGGATATTCCTTCTCCCGGAAGACCCGATCAGTCTCGAATCCGGCACAAGACATTTGAAGAATAAAACAAGTCCAGCAAAGCCGCCTCGGATGTTTACAACTCGATAGGAGCTGCACATATCTCGGTCTCGTGGCACACTCGGATGAGCAGTCCATAACTAAAACCAGACCTCAAGTTGCCTTGAGGGGCGCCGCATGGTTTTAGTTCGGGCCAGCACTGGAAAAGCACCGTCCGGGGCTAAATAAAGATGACCCGGCTCTGGAAACCCAAGGGAAAAAGGCATAGGTGAGGCAAATGGTAAACCAATGTTGCTTTGCCGAAAAGTCTTATTCAAAGCTTAACTGTCAAGGGGGTCCCATAATCACCCGACCGCTGTTAGGGACGCAAAATCCGGGAACATAATACCGATATGACGGAAACTAGGCGGCAAGAGTGGAACAAAAACACCATAAGGCCGAGCCTTCCACCCTTTACCAAGTATAGATGCATTAATTAAATAAGATATATTGTGATATCCAACAAGTAAACATGTTCCAACAAGGAACAACATCTCCATGTTCCAACCAGGAACAAACTTCATCTTCACCGCAACTAACAACGCTATAAGAGGGCTGAGCAAAGCGTAACATAGCCAAACAACGGTTTGCAAGGAAGGTGCAAAGGTTAGAGGTCGACATGGCAATTAGGTAGGCTTGAGCAAAGAAGTGATAGGTAAAAGAGCATAGCGAAGAACGAAGCAACAGCATAGCAATGATAGTAGTGAGATCCAGGGTAGCGGTCATCTTGCCCAAGTCCCGCAGGAAGAAGAACGAGTCCATGAAGAAGATGAAGCCACGAAGACGAACCAAGTGTAGACGAACGAATCCTCACGATCGCAACGAAACAGAACTAACAAGAAGAAGCACACAACAAGGTAAACACACCACAAGAACAAGACATGATGCACAACGAAAGCATGATGCATGACTAAGCTATGTGAAGCTACTCATGGCAAGGGATGATGCATACAGAGCAACACATCAAACCAAGTTTAAATGAGGCCGAAACAACATATAACAACCCGTAAGTCCTCATATGCAAATTTCTGAAATTGGTCCAGATCTGAGTAACTTTATGTTCAAGTTGTTAAACAGCAATTAAGATGCACCATGATGATCTACACGAAAATCTAGTCAAGTTACATATAAAGTTCATTAGATTCGAGCACGCCTAGAAGATATGAGCAAAACAAGATAAGCATGGCATCGATGCAAAATGCATACAAACATCAAGCAAACACCTCAAAACATGGATGCAACATGATAATATGAGACAACATGCAAAATCAAGCAAGTTTCATATAGAGCACACTCAAAACAGAGCAACGGTTCAACACACACCCTATACAAGTTATAGTAACAATCTGCCCAAAACAGCAACTAGGCATATTGTGCATCAAAACAACAAGCTACAGCATCCCAACATAATAACAAAAGACATGGGCATGATGTAGGTAAAGCATTACAAAACATGAACACTGGGCTATTCCAGAAACAACTAGAACATGCTCAAAACACATGGCAAGATTGCAAGTAATAACAGTTCAGACTTGCAGAAATTAACATCAGGTTGCAATGTTTAGAGCTATGAAACAACATGTTACAGGAACTTATCATGGCAAACAAAGGCATGGCATGAATCTACTCAAAGTATAAGAAAAGACCTTTAGTGACTATAAGCCAAAAGGATCAGATAGTAACACCCATGTCAATATCGAAAGTTTCATACAGATTCAGCAACATGGCATGTCAAAACTGATAACAAGTAGGCATGTTGACAAGCTCAATGCACTCAATACAGAGCCTTATATGAAAAACTAATCACATGCATCAAGAAGACATGGCATAGAAGACATACATGGCAAGAACAATAACATAGCATAAATGGATCAACCACAACAACCTTAGCAAAATTGAATAACATGTATACAATCTGCCAGGAAACATTTATAGCAAAAGTAGAGCTCGATTGACTCAAGCTATGGCACTACATAAAAACAAGGGCATGGATGGATAGAGAAAGACATGCTTTACAAAACATCCTTAGTGAAGTATCTCAAAATATGCATGGATCTCTTAGTAGCATCAAGTTAACATGGCATCAAAATATCAGCAAACAGGGCTGAAATCAGCAACAACAGGACACCTAGTTTGCATGCTTGTGCTAGTCACCACATAGATCACAAAATACATGGCATACACCCTTGGAAAGATGGCATGGCATATTACAAAACACATGTAGGACTCAAGTCCAGGATGCACACATCAATCATGGCAAAAATGACAAAGTGCAAGTTCTGTTAAGAAACAGAAATAACATCACGTAGCACTCTTCTAACAGCATTTCGGGCATCAAGATGAGCTCAAATGAAAATGATACAATGAGATGAAATGATCCACTCTTCGAGACGAACATTTTGACATATTACACGCGCAAAACGGAGCAACGATGACAGAGATATGATGCAACGAAAATGCAACAAAATATTCATAGATTTCGGGACTTGATGAATTTGGGGGAGGGGGAAAGTCAACCGGCGGGATTCACGAGGATGGCCGGCCCGGCTGCCGGAGATGCGGATCCGCCGAGATGGAGGAAGGCCGGCGAGGGGCTGGATCCGCCGGTCCCGGGCGGCGGGAGGTCGGGGACGGGCAAGGCCGGGAAGTACGAGGGCGCTACGGCGGGCGAGGTCGGAGCGGGCGGCGGGCATGGCGCTGCCGCTGCGCGGGCAAGGCGGGGCGCTGGCGGCCGGGCGGCCGAGGCGCGCGGAGGCGGTGCGTGAGGTGGACGGCGGCGCAGGCACGGCGATGGGCGGCGGTCGGGCGGGGCTCAGCGGCGGCGGCACGGGCGCTGGCCGGGCGACGGCCGGGCGGAGGCGGCGAAGGGGCGCGCTGGGCCCGAGAGCGCGGAGCTCCGCGAGGCGGCGGGCGGCGACTCGCCGGGCGGCGTGGGCCGCGGGCGGTTTCGGGCGGCGGCGGGCGCGATGACGTGGCGCACAGCGATAGGGGATGAGCGGGCGGCGCTGGGTGGAGCGGACATGTCCGGGGCGGGTTTTGTCCGGCTGCCTAGGGAAGAAGCTAGGGTTTGATTCGCGAATTTTTCGAGGAGGCCACATATATATAGGTAGAGGGAGCTAGAGAGTCCAAATGAGGTGCGGTTGCCACGCGATCGCGGATCGAACGCATCGAGAGCATGGAGGGAGTTAGGTGGGTTTTGGCCACTTAGAAAGGTGTTGGGCTGCAACAAAGAGGGCTTTATGTTTCTGCTAACTGCTGAGTACCAAACGACCTCCAAATGATCCGAAACTTGACAAAGCGGTCTAACGGTGCTATACCAAGGTCCGCTGGCAAGACTCTCGGTCCATTCCAAGACTGCTTAACACCCGACACGAAAGAGGTAAAAGGGGCGCCGGAGACATAGGAGTGCCGATTGCAAAACGGACAACGGAAAATGCTGGATGCATGAGACGAACACGATGCAAAACGAAATGCACATGATGACATGATAAAATGCAGATGATGACATGGCAAAGTGCAAACACAAGCAAATGACATGGCAACAACGATTTAATAACCGCGACACCGGGCGATCGAATCCGGGCGCATAACACCCTCCACTAACAAGAGATCTGGCCCCAGATCTTAGGACCGAGACGAAGAGAAAAGGATGAGGTGAAACATGAACTCAAGAGAATAAGCAAAGAATCGAGAACACCGAGAATAAGAGAGGAACTTCGAGAATGACAAGAATCAAGGCTCACGGAATCGATAAACTATGAATCATTGCTTCTAACCGAGTTAGAATGAGAAAAGAAACGAATAAGACTGAAAGGATTTAGGCAGCACCGCTAAAACATGGAGGAATAGAACATGAACTTCACAAGATGGGATGAAACTTGACGAGATAAACAACGCAATGCCTCCGAAGAATTGGAAGAATTGAATGAAAAGAACTTAGAAGGAAGGATTGAATGGGGTTGTTGAGAAAATCAACAACGAAAAGAATAAACTTGTTGTGGACTTATGGATTACATCTCAAAATTATGAGGTGATAGCCAACCACTGCCGAAAAGATTTAATAGCTGAGAGGAACAAAGAAATGCAAAACTCCACTTCAAAAGAATACGGAGAATTAATCGCACTTCGAGACGCCGAGAATAAAAGATACTTGAACTCCACCAAAAGAATTTGATGAACTCTTGAAGAAAGAATTAAATCATGAAGAACCACCATGAAGAACTCCGAACAAAAGGATGATGAGCTAGAATGAAGTAAGAAAGAATAAGATGAGCGCAATGATTTAGATGGAGGTTCCGACGAGATGGCCGAGTAAATAATTGAACTCCGAAAAGAAAAAATGAAAACACTTCGAGCTAGAATTTATTCATTAAGAACAAACTCAAGAAAAAGATTAATCACTTTGATGAAATAAGAATAAGGTTTATTGTATGCTTATCCTTCATCAAATTAAATTGATGACCAACAATGGATTTGGTATACTTATTCTCGCGAAAAGGATTAAGGGAAACATCGGACAAAACTTGAGAAAGTCTTCATGAACCACCAGGATTGGAAAGAACGAATGAATTAAATGATAATCAAGGAAAAAGAATCTTGAACGTAACCACCGTAAGAATTCGGAAATGACTGATGAAAGAGAAATAATCACCGGAAGAATTAGAAAAGCACTAAGATACTTGAGGAATTTAGAGAAAAGAGATCAAGAGATCGCGAATGATTAACGATGCTTGAACGCAGCACCCAAAGAATATTGAGACGAACGGCGTAATGGATATAGAATAATTGGAGAACGAGTTTGAAAACTTGGAACGAAGAAATCTTCCAAAAGATGACCTCCGATGATCGAGACAAAACAACTCAAATACTTTGGATGGATGAAAAAATTGCACGATCGGAAACAATTAGATAGGATAGCATCGAAGCTAGCACCGCTGAATCTCCTGGAGAACGGACGAAGATAGAGAAACTCTACTTCGGGTCTTCAAGGACGCATTATAAACACCACCAAAATAACTGAGGTAATTTAGAATGAAAAGCTTAAGAGATTGAGCCAACAATGAAATGATTCAAATCGATCTTGAAAAGGCAAGGATCGATGATATTCATTCTTACGCCACACTTGAAAAGAATTGAGAATAACTCCGGGAAATTAGAAGAGTCGTAAGATCCTGGAAAAGACCCGGGTTAGGCCCACTAAAAGAAAAACACCGCTGGACAGGGATGTTGAATGATAGATGATGCACGGAACAATTGAAATATTTGAATGAGGTGACAACTCGAATTAATTGAACGTTAGACGAATCTCCCGAGATGTCTTCAAATCCTAATGATAAACTGGCTAGAGGCGAACAGCAAAGAGAACACTTCAAAGGAAAAGAATATGATTAACCCGAAAACTTGAATTGAGTGCACCGAAAAAGAAAGAGATGAAGAATGACTAACAAGACGAGAATTCACCGTTGAAATAATTGACTAAAGACTGAAGAGGCTCCACACGAATGGAATTGATGGTCGAAGAAACTCAACTCCGGGAATAATAGGGTGGAGGCGGAAAGCACAGCAACTTGAAGGGGAACCGATTTAATATCTTGAAGAGAAAACACCGATCGAAATCATTGGGGAAAGAAAGCAAAGACTTCGCAACTAGTAGGAAGATACTGACACACGACCGTTCCGACAAGAAAAGGGTATGGTGGAAAAAACAAGGACAACTTCGACAAGGAAAAACAACGACGCCGGAGGAAGAACCGAGGATTGAACTTGGCAAAGATGAAGAGGCTCAGTCAACTTGACGAGAAATGCACCGGATAAAAAGAGTTGAGGGCCAACGATCGAAACCAATCGTGATCCTAAAGAAAAATTTGAAGGGAAGAGAAGTAATTCAAAACACCTACGCCAAGATTCCTTACCAGAGCGATTTAAGGGGCTGAGGAGTAAAGAATTTACTCCGATATAACTAGACCAAAAGTTTTATTCTAGACTCAATCGCGCCAAACTACACGATCAATCAAGGGGCCTTAGGTCGGTAGAGGCTCGATAATAACTTGTCACGTCCCAATATGCGACCCTATCCAAAAGGAAACGAAGGTCCCACCAAGGATAGACCCAAGATATTGAAACGCTTGCAAGGTGGATATCATGACATCAACATTACATAATACATAGATATACATAAGGCACAAATGCCACAAGAATACATCAACATCATATAAGAGACAACATCCGACTACGGATGAAACATAAATGTAAGCTCGAACGACATCCACTTGCTAGCCAGGCTGCCGACCGAACCTATCCCCGATCAAAGAAGAAGGTAAGAAGAACTCAAGACAAGCAAGCATCGCCTCGCCATGATCATCGTAAACCTGTACCTGCAACTCGGTGTGTAGTAATCGTGAGCCACGAGGACTCAGCAATCCCATTACCATGGGTATCAAGACTAGCAAAGCTTTAGGGAAGAAGGATAAAGTGGTGAGGTGCAAAGCAGCGGCTAAGCATATATGGTGGCCACACGCAAATGAGAGCGAGAGAGAAACAAAGGAACGGTCGTCAACTAGTAATGATCAAGAAGTGATCCAACTCCGCCACGCCGATAACCCGAAACCGTGTTCTCTCTCGATCAACCCCAAAAGAGACACTCATGCGTTACGCATACTGGTGTATTTTAATTCAGATCAACTTCGGTTTTCTACAACCGACATTAACAAATTCCCATCTGCCACATAACTGCGGGCACGGCCAGTTCAAACTCGCAGGGTGTCCCAACTTAGCCCATGATAAGCTCGCGATCAACGGCGGATATTCTTCTCCCCGGAAGACCGATCACCTCGAATCCTGCCAAGACATTTCGACAAAGAATAAACAAGTCCAGCAAAGCCGCCGGATGTGCCGACAAATCGATAGGAGCTGCACATATCTCGGTCTCGTGGCACACTCGGATGAGCAGTCCACAACTAAAACCAGACCTCAAGTTGCCTTGAGGGGCTTACAAGGTAGTTCGGGCCAAAGACAAGGAGCACCGTCCGGGGCTAAATAAAGATGACCCCTGCTCCAAACCCAAGGGAAAAAGGCATAGGTGAGGCAAATGGTAAAACCAATGTTGGGCCTTGGAAAAGTCTTATTCAAAGCGAACCGTCAAGGGGTCCCATAAATCACCCGACCGGGACGCAAAACCAGTGGTTTGCTATCCGCTGTGGCTGCTGCGTCCCGGAATCTTGTCGGCACAGATAAGCGCATCCTTCTTGTCGCCATGGACAGAAATGACGCTTATCGGGCCGGGCATCTTGAGTAAATTGTAGGCGAATGAGAGGCTGCCATGAACTTGGCGAGTGCCGGATGGCCAAGTATGCCATTGTAGGGCAATGGGAAATCGGCAACGCCAAACGTGACCTTCTCAGCCTCGAAGTTGAGCTCGCTGCCAAATGTTACCGCAACGTGATCTTCCCTTTGGGCTTGCTTCTTCCCGGGTTGATTCTTGAATGTGCCAGCCTCTTCGAGTCACGCCGTGGATTTGAAGTTTCAAGCACCGCAGAGGATATCAGTTCAGGCCGCCTCGCCCAACCAACATCTTTGTGACCTTGAGGTTGCGGATAGTTGGTGATACCAACATCGACAAGCACCCGACAAAGCAGTGACGCGATCGTGGTGATCCTCAATGTCAAAGATGATGGGCGGTTGGACCACTTCGAGGTTTGCGCGACTCTATGGATGGTTCTACCGCATTAACCTCACGATCCATTGCTTGAGTTGGCGGTGCGAGGTATGCAGAGAAGCACCACCGCCAACGCAAAGAACCTCCGCTGCCTTCTCAAACTCCTGCTCATCAGCTTCATCGCCTTCCATGTCTTCGCCATTTTCATCTTTGTCTTCTTCCTTGTCGCGCCGCTGGGAGGTCTGCTCCTTGCCGCCGCTTGGCATTGCCGCAAGGCCCTCCCCGACCGGTCTCTTCTTACTTGCTGCACCTGCACCTTCCTGGGCCTTCTCCTTGTCTCGCCAGATTCAGCTCTCTCAGTAGCTCAACAAGCTGCTCGACTTTCTTGCAGCTCCGGAGATCGTGGGCCCTTGGTGCGGTGGATCTTACAGACCGCTTGTTGAGCTGTCAGCTTGTCGGCGGCCGCCACAGCTTGGCGGTCGGTGTCAGCGCAACCTCCTTGCCGGAGCCGCTAGTCTTAGCCTTGCCGGGCGCCACCTCCGCTGTCGGACTGCTCGACAACTAGTACTTCTTGGTTTTTCTTCTTCGTTGTTTCGCCGCTCTTCCTTGCCGGGCGGTCTCCTCACTATCGCATCGCTCCCACATTCTCTCCCGGAGTCTTCTTCCTTCAAATACAGGCACACTTGTCGCCAGTATGAGAGCTCGCCGACGCCTTTCACTTTGCACATCGCCATCTCCTCCTCATCCCGTGGTTTCGCACATTCGATGAAATGCACCGATCACCGTGGTAGGTGGACATCCGATGTTGTAATGCACACGGCTGAATCTCTCGATGAATTTGCGCAGGGACTCTCCTTCCTCCGGGCGAGTAGGTGAAGGTCACTCTTTTGGCCATGAGGCTTGTGGTCACCGTGAAGGCGCCGACAAACCGGTGGCACAAATCTGCCCAAGAAGAAATAGAGCTGTCCGCAAGTGCATGAGCCAAGACCGACGCTTGGCTTGAGTACCGAGGGAAATAGTTGGCGAGATCTTGTCGCCTCGCCCCCGCAGCCTGCACCGCGATGGTGTAGATGCCGAGGAACTCCGATGGGTGTGTCCTGCCATCATACTTCTCCGCACATCTGGCTTGAAGTTTTTCTTGTCGGGCCACCGGACTTGCCGCAGCTCACGAAAGTGAACGCAGGGCAACCTATCACAGACGGTAAGTCGCTCGTTCTTCGGGCGCATGCATATCGACAAGGGGCCCGCCGCTGGTCGGATTGACGACGCGCTTTTCGGGCGCCGATACGGGTTCGAGCGCTTCTTCTTGCCGCTTCGGCGAATTTGGCGCTGGTCGCGATAAGCTCGCGGATCCGGACGACGCCTGTGGAGTCGCTGCCGAGGTGGATCCGCGAGTCGGCGACCTTGGCCTTCGGAAGGGGAGTGTACGGCTGCACCTCGAAGTTCGCCGCCATCGCTCGTGCCTTGTCGCTTGCCGTGGCTGCGCAGGCGCTTTTGCCGCGACGCCGCCGCTGGCAAAGCCGGCGAGGCTCGATTGTGGCCTTCCATTCGCCGACCTTGTCGGCCGCTGAGGGTAATTCAGAAGTAGCTGGGCTCGCCAAGGCTTCGCTGGTGTGGTAGGTGGCAATGGCGCACGAAAAGGAACGGATGTGCTCGGACTCAACCAAGTTAGAGGAGTAGCATCCGCCCAAGCGACCGCATTCCACTCGCATCGCATGCCGTGTGCATGCGGTCTCGAGGGCCTCCGATCCCCAGCTTGGCCTTGATCCAACGAGCGATGGTGCCGCGAGCATCATGACGCTGCTGGCCCCGCGCCCTCGAGAAGGACGCGGTGCGGATTCGACGCCGACGCCGTGCTGCCTTCTCCTTGACCTGGCGGCGCGCTAGGGCTCTTCTCGACGACGCCTGCTCCTCCGCCAAGCTTTCCCCCACCACCGACAGCCCGTGGTGGTGGGTTCGACGACGATTCGTCGCTGCTGCCAAGCCAAGACTTTCTTCGCGCCATGTTGACGAAGATGTTGATGAAGAATCGCTCGTGAACGCCGGATCGGGTTCACACAGCCTCGACGCCTTTACCGGGCGCGCCAGAGATGTCGGGAAGTTGATCGTGGCCCACGAACACCTATGGGACCTGGGTCCCTTGTGGTTCGGAGGGGGCCGGAGATTGCACAAAGAGCGGATCGAAGCGATGCACACGAGCAGATTTACCCAGCTTCAGAGCTCTCCGGAGAGATAATACTCCTACTGCTGCTTTGTGGATTATATTGTGTTCTTGCTAGGGAGCAATGGGAGCTACAAAACCTAGCCTGAATGAGTGTGGCTTCAGATGAGTCGAATGCCCTAAGTCGAGTTGAATCGAACCCTTTCACGCTGCACTTGGGCCTCCTTTTATAGGCACAAGGGGTCACCACATGTGGCAAGTAGACAAGGGTAAGATAGTAAAACAGAGGTTGGTACACCGCTTGTACAAAGGTACAAGCTGATCTATACCTAACTCGACGGCAAGGGACAAGAGTCATAAATGCCCGCCTCGGCCGCCTCGAACAAAGGTAACAGGACCGCTGGCGCGCTCCGCTTGCCACGATGGTAGCTTGTCACGCCACTTATCGCTGCTCCTCACCGGCTGCACAGCCCGCTGACACGCTGCTTGGGAAAGCCCCATGGCTACACGCTATGCGCATGAGCTGGAGCGGAGATGAAGAGGTTGCTCGCCGCAGCGAGCACCTTGCCGCTGCAAGGTTCTTGTCGCGCCGGGAGCTTGTCGCCATCAGCCTTCCCCAAGCCCTCTTGCCGGGCCTTATTTCCTTCGTGCCTTGAGTATTTCTTCCGCAAGCTCCTCTTGCCGGGTCTTGATTGCTTTGTTCTCGAATGGCTCCAAAGGAGCTGCCGAGGATCTTGGCGGTCACTAAGCCAGCCCTGCCACTGGGTGTCAGAATCGTCCTGCACGAAGTTGGGTGCTAGGGGTACCCTACCTAGTACAATCGACAAATAGTATTGGCTTTTCCTATGGACTCAATGTGATCTTGGATCACTAAAAGTAAAAAATAGAGTCTTGTGCTTTGAGCTTGAGCCAATCCTTTTGTCCTTAGCATTTTGAGGGGTCCACTTTCTTAATCCATGCCATACCAATCATTGAGCTTTCCTGAAATATTTATCTTGAAATAGCATTAGCTCAATGAGCTATATGTTGTTAGGAATTACCAAAATCACCCAGGATAGTTGCACTTTCAATCTCCCCTTTTGGTAATTGATGACAACATATAGACCAAAGCTTCAACAAATGATAATAAGATTGAAAACATCGTCGCTTTGAGAAGTATGTGATAAGCAAGAGCTCCCTAAATTTGTGCATTATTTAAAATTTTATTTTGAATGCAAATGCACAATCGATTAGGATCATGGGTTACTCTTCCATGTCACATACATCTTGGTGGAGCGCCAAAATGATAAATTGAAAGCATGCACTCATCACCAAGCAAGTGAATGATCATATAAGGATATAAGAGATAGTATCAACAAACAAGCATTAAGGGTAGCATATGATCAAACACATGATCAAACAAGTATCTCATAAGGACATAAAGTATCTCACACAAGCACACAATAAAGAAGTCCAACCAAAATAGCAAGAGAGATAAAGAGCAACACTCTCTCGGTTTATGATCTATACATTTTTCTCCCCTTGGCAAAAAGTTACCAAAAGTTCAAAATGCATAGTGCTAAACGCCTCTTAGGCTTGATCTTCGGAGGTGGTGTAGATAGAACTGCAAGGACGAAGGCATATGTGGATGTAGTAGGAGCCGTGGAGTGGTCACCGGAGGTGGCACCGAGTTGTAGCTGCGGTGTTGATGTTGTAGATCTAGTATATGTTACTAGCACAGCAGCAGCACTCTGGATTTTGGGCACTCTAGTAAAAGCATCCGTAGTAGACTTGCCCTTCTTATCCTCTCGCTTCCTCCCGAAGCTGCTCAACTGCTGTCTCAATCTCGCCACCTTGATAGCAAGATCATAGAATTTCTGCTCAATGATCCTCTCCAAGCTCTCCGGTTTTGAGTCGTGGTGGCTAAGCCCTTCTCAATCCTCAAAGTGGATTGATCAGATATCCAAGCTGATCTTTCTTGCTCTTCAAGAACACTTGAGATGCCTCTTCAAAGCTTGGCATCCTTGCAGCTTTCTCGCCTCTTGCCTTCTCTCTTCTCATGTGCTTGCACCGATGATGGATCTTCTCACCATGACAACAATGTTGTCCTTAAAGTCCGGCCCGAGGGGTAAATGCTCTTTGTCCAATAGATATGTGCATGTGCCCATCTTGGAGTTGATGAGCTCATGAATTTGTGGAGCATACCCACAAGATCTCTTCTCGATTCATAGATTGTCCTCTTGATTGTTTCCACAATCGACTCATCACTTTGAAATTTTGAGGGACAACAAATATATGCAACAAGTTGATGGAGTGTCCTCTGATCATTCTGTGATCACCTAACTTTGGTAGCAATGTGTGCCTTAGAATCCAGTTGATTGTAGGCAGGCCTGAGAGTAAGTGCTTCACTGAACCAAACTTGTGAGTCTCCAGGTCTGCATCAGGAATCTCGTTGTATATGCTAGCCATTGAGTTGTGATCCTTCTTCTTTGCATAGACATCCAAGTCATCTTCATGAACTTCGAGCATTGATCAAACTAGACCACTCATCAACTGTAGACTGGTACCTTGTATCCTCCGACTTCCATACAATTTTGCCATCCGGATAGAAATGAGCAAGAGAATAGAATTGCATGATCAGCTCATCATTCCACTTGGTGAGCTTTTGGCCAACAAACTTGTCAACCTCACAAGCCTTGAAGCTGTCATAAAATCCTGAAAATGATCTTCATTCTCTTTGATGTATTCCCAATCAACCCATATAATGTCACGCATAATGGGCTTTTTGTCAAGGTGATAGTCTCAGAGAAATCTTGTCGCTCCTTTGTGTGGAACCCGTAATCCACAACAGCTTCCTCCCGACAAAGATATGGATCGACTGCTCCACAATCTCAGTCCTAAATCCTTCTTGATCCTCATATCTTCTCGCAATAGGATGTGCATCATTATGGTCAGGATCTTGGCTTCAACTTTCTCAAACAAGTGAATCATCCCCATCATCATCAGCAGCCTCGTGCACCGGGCCTTGTTCTTCTCTTCACCGGTATACTGTGTTCCTCTTGGGTTTTGAGGGCTTCTGAGTTTGCGCTTTGGAAGCAGACTTGGGCTTTGATGGATCAGCCCCTGATCTGATTGCATCTCCCATAAGCTTCTAAGCTTTGGGTGTTGGTGCAGCATCCTCTTCCTCTTCCTCTTCAGATGGATCTCTCGTCATGGAGGGCTTGCCAATGACTCTCGCAATGGTCTTCTTGACCCTTTGTTTCCTTCTTCTTGCCTTTCTCCACCTTCTTTGGGTTCAAGTGTGAACTCCATTATCTCTTGAGTAGAGGCTCGCCTTAGACATAGGAACTCTTCTTGCTGAAGCCTTTGTTTTCATTCCAGTGCTTTGTTGCAAAGCATGTGCCATACTCCTTTTTAGCACCTTTTTCCTTGAAGTGGCCTCATCCTCAACAGCCACATAATCCTCATCCATAGAATCTGAGGTTCTCTTCTTCCTTGTTCTAGTAGATGCCTTGGGCAAGTTACTAGGTGTGCTCCTGCTGCCCTCATCATAGCTTCTTGAGGGACTAGTGCCTCACTCATTTGAACCTGCTATTCGACTTGTTCGCTGTCACTTTGATCGACATCTTGCGTGCAAACCGTCAGCAGACTCGTGAATAGGTTGTAGACGAGGTAGAGTAGATGAGCATTACAAAGTACAGAGGTTTTGTAAAACAATTGAGTCAAAAGCTTAGTTTTAGTTCTCATGTAAGTGATCTCGAGCTACCGAATTGACAAACTCGGTGATACCGGCAACACTTGAACCTAAACTAGTGAACTCGGTTGGGCCGAGTCACAGCTCAGGGCACCGAGATTGCTAGGGTTTCACCGAATCTTGAACTCGGTCACACCGATTTGTATGTTCCGCTCAGACCAAAAAGCGCATGTGCAATGGTTTGCCGAATCGGTGAGACCGATTTCTACATTTCGTCGGTCCGAGATGAGTTCTCATGGAGAGCTAACCCTAAAATTTTCGAATCAATCTAGACCTAAGGAAGTTTTAGCTGGACAGATGATTTCATACATGGCAAGAAACATGGCATTGTCCTTGTGCTAGGGATCGGAGGAAAAACACAACACAAGGGGTTGAACACATGCCCTAGAGCGGGCGAAGTGTTCGCTATGGCGGCAACGACGGAGCAGATTGCCATTGACGGTGGTGGAGACCAAAGGCGGAGGTCACCGCAGCGAGAAGACGATCCGGAGACCCGAGGCAGCAGAGCAGGATACGCGGGCTGAGAGGTTTCAAGGAATTTCAAAATCTCACCCGTGAGTATTTATATCCCGACCGCCATTGTGACCGAGTGGAACACCGGTGGCACCGAGATGCGAATCGCACGCGTTACTTCAACTCGTGTGACCGAAGTTCAAATCGGTTGCACCGAGATTGAAAACCTAGATCAACTTAGTGATCTCGTGTGACCGGTGGATGACTCGGTCATACCAAATGCACAAAGAGGTTTTGGAAGTTTAAGTCTATGACTTAATCGGGACTCGAAAGTGCTCCTCACACGTAGTGGTTCAAACTGACTTGATCAAACTTTGTGATGTAGCATGAATAGAGTTTGAGACGAGAAAAGCATAGATAGCTAGAGGGAGTTCTTAGGCATTCTTGTCCATCCATTTGGCAAAAGAGAAAAAGCCAAACAATCAAAGCAACAAATGGATGTCCTCGAATGAGTAAAGTATGCATCCAACATGCTCACACAATAAAATGCCAAATGAAATATGTGACCAAGCATGCACAAACACTCTAGCATCTATCATAAATTGGCGATGACTAGGTCATCTATATATGAGTATATTGACTTAGGAGTCAAATTAGAACATTTGATCATAGGTCATACTCATCGCTTAAGCACAAGTGGGGTTACCACTTTACATAAAGCATTGTTGTGCTCACATCATTAGAGTTGCTCTAACTCAATTCTTAGAGTAAAGCTCCCCAAGATGTGATATCGTAACGCCTCGGATTCGGCGCGCCTGTGTGTCCGCCAGCTTATTTGCCGCCTTTGCCATGTCATGTGCTTATGGTCTCTTTGCCCTGTCATCATATGCATTTCATATCATGTCGCCATGTGCATCGCATTTGCATACGTGTTCGCCTCATGCATCCGAGCATTTTCCCTGTTGTCCCTTTTGCAATCCGCACTCCCATGTCTCCCGCGCCTCTTTTACCTCTTTTCGTAAAGCGGTGTTAACGGTCTCGAATGCCCCGAGGTTTGTCAAGCTGCCTTGGTATAGCACCGTAGACCGCCTGTCAAGTTTCGGATCATTTGAGGTCGTTTGATACTCCAACGGTTAACCGGTAACCGCAGAGCCCTTTTGTTTGCAGCCCAACACCCTTTCTAACTGGCCCAAAACCCACCAAACTCCCTCCATGCTCTCGGTCGCTCGATCACGATCGCGGGGTCAAAACCGCACCTCATTTGGACTCTCCTAGCTCCTCTACCTATAAAACTAGACCTCCCCGAAATTTTTGGATGATTTCCACCCCTAACCCTAGCAAAATCTCCTCGCATCCCCCGACATGTCCGGTTGTCACGCTTAATATGCTAATTATCCAAAAGGAACACGAAGGTCCCACCAAGGATAGACCAAGATATTGAAACGCTTTTGCAAGGTGGATATCATGACATCAACATTACATAATACATAGGGATACATACATAAGGCACAAATGCCACAAGAATACATCAACATCATATACAAGAGACAACATCCGACTATGGATGAAACATAAACAGAAGCTCAAACGACATCCACTTGCTAGCCCAAAGGCCGACCGAACCTATCCCCGATCAAAGAAGAAGCGTAAGAAGAACTCAAGACAAGCAAGCATCGCCTCGGCCATGATCATCGTAAACCTGTACCGCAATCGGTGTGTAGTAATATGTGAGCCACGAGGACTCAGCAATCCCATTACCATGGGTATCAAGACTAGCAAAGCTTAAGTAGGGAAGGAAGGATAAAGTGGTGAGGCTGCAGCAGCGGCTACATATATGGTGGCTAACATACGCAAATGAGAGCGAGGAGAGAAACAAAGGAACGGTCGTCAACTAGTAATGATCAAGAAGTGATCCTGAACTCCTGCCACGCCGACATAACCCGTAAACCGTGTTCTCCTCTCGATCAACCCCGAAAAGAGACACTCACGGTTACGCACACGCTTGGTGTATTTTAATTAAGATCAACTTCGGTTTTCTACAACCGACATTAACAAATTCCCATCTGCCACATAACCGCTGGCACGGCCAAAGTTCAAACCCCGCAGGGTGTCCCAACTTAGCCCATGATAAGCTCTCGCGATCAACGGGGATATTCCTTCTCCCGGAAGACCCGATCAGTCTCGAATCCTGCCACAAGACATTTCGACAAAGAATAAAACAAGTCCAGAAAGCCGCCTGGATGTGCCGACAACTCGATAGGAGCTGCACATATCTCGTCTCGTGGCACACTCGGATGAGCAGTCCATACAACTAAAACCAGACCTCAAGTTGCCTTGAGGGGCGCCAGCACATGGTTTAGTTCGGCCAGCACTCAAGGAGCACCGTCCGGGGGCTAAATAAAGATGACCCTGCTCCGAAACCCAAGGGAAAAAGGGCATAGGTGAGGCAAATGGTAAAACCAATGTTGGGCCTTGCTGAAAAGTCTTATTCAAAGCGAACTGTCAAGGGGTCCCATAAATCACCCGACCGCTTAGGGACGCAAAATCCGGGAACATAATACCGATATGACGGAAACTAGGGCGGCAAGAGTGGAACAAAACACCAGGCATAAGGCCGAGCCTTCCACCCTTTACCAAGTATATAGATGCATTAATTAAATAAGATATATTGTGATATCCCAACAAGTAAACATGTTCCAACAAGGAACAACATCTCCATGTTCCAACCAGGAACAAACTTCATCTTCACCGCAACTAACAACGCTATAAGAGGGCTGAGCAAAGCGGTAACATAGCCAAACAACGGTTTGCAAGGAAGGGTGCAAAAGGTTAGAGGCTGACATGGCAATTAGGTAGGCTTGAGCAAAGCAAGTGATAGGTAGCGCAGATAGCGAAGAACGAAGCAACTAGCATAGCAATGATAGTAGTGAGATCCAGGGTAGCGGTCATCTTGCCTGAAGTCCCGCTAGGAAGAAGAACGAGTCCATGAAGAAGATGAAGCCACGAAGACGAACCAAGTGTAGACGAACGAATCCTCACGATCGCAACGAAACAGGAACTAACAAGAAGAAGCACACAACAAGGTAAACACACCACGCAAGAACAAGACATGATGCACAAACGAGCATGATGCATGACTAAGCTATGTGAAGCTACTCATGGCAAGGGATGATGCATACAAGAGCAACACATCAAACCAAGTTTAAATGAGGCCGGAAACAACATATAACAATTCCGGTAAGTCCTCATATGCAAATTTCGAAATTGGTCCAGATCTGAGTAACTTTATGTTCAAGTTGTTAAACAGCAATTTAAGATGCACCATGATGATCTACACGAAAATCTAGTCAAGTTACATATAAAGTTCATTAGATTCGGAGCTACGGCCTAGAAGATATGAGCAAAACAAGATAAGCATGGCATCGATGCAAAATGCATACAAACATCAAGCAAACACCTCAAAACATGGATGCAACATGATAATATGAGACAACATGCAAAATCAAGCAAGTTTCATATAGAGCACACTCAAAACAGAGCAACGGTTCAACACATACACCCTATACAAGTTATAGTAACAATCTGCCCAAAACAGCAACTAGGCATATTGCAAGCATCAAAACAACAAGCTACAGCATCCCAACATAATAACAAAAGACATGGGCATGATGTATAGGTAAAGCATTACAAAACATGAACACTGGGCTATCTCCAGAAACAACTAGAACATGCTCAAAAACACATGGCAAGATTGCAAGTAATAACAGTTCAGACTTGCAGAAATTAACATCAGGTTGCAATGTTTAGAGCTATGAAACAACATGTTACAGGAACTTATCATGGCAAACAAAGGCATGGCATGAATCTACTCAAAGCATATAAGAAAAGACCTTTAGTGACCATAAGCCAAAAAGGATCAGAAAATATAGTAACACCCATGTCAATATCGAAAGTTTCGTTAACAGATTCAGCAACATGGCATGTCAAAAACTGATAACAAGTAGGCATGTTGACAAGCTCAATGCACTCAATACAGAGCCTTATATGAAAAACTAATCATACATGCATCAAGAAGACATGGCATAGAAGACATACATGGCAAGAACAATAACATAGCATAAATGGATCAACCACAACAACCTTAGCAAAATTGAATAACATGTATACAATCTGCCAGGAAACATTTTATAGCAAAAGTAGAGCTCGATTGACTCAAGCTATGGCACTACATAATTGCAAACAAGGGCATGGATGGATAGAGAAAGACATGCTTTACAAAACATCCTTAGTGAAGTATCTCAAAATATGCATGGATCTCTTAGTAGCATCAAGTTAACATGGCATCAAAATATCAGCAAAACAGGGCTGAAATCAGCAACAACAGGACACCTAGTTTGCATGCTTGTGCTAGTCACCACATAGATCACAAAAATACATGGCATACACCCTTGGAAAGATGGCATGGCATATTACAAAACACATGTAGGACTCAAGTCCATAGGATGCACACATCAATCATGGCAAAATGACAAAGTGCAAGTTCTGTTAAGAAACAGAAATAACATCACGTAGCACTCTTCTAACAGCATTTCGGGCATCAAGATGAGCTCAAATGAAAATGATACAATGAGATGAAATGATCCACTCTTCGAGACGAACATTTTGACATATTACACGCGCAAAACGGAGCAACGATGACAGAGATATGATGCAACGAAAATGCAACAAAATATTCATAGATTTCGGGACTTGATGAATTTGGGGAGGGGAAAGTCAACCGCGGGATTCACGA
The DNA here is from genome assembly GCA_021605205.1 of Aegilops longissima. Classification (NCBI taxonomy): domain Eukaryota; kingdom Viridiplantae; phylum Streptophyta; class Magnoliopsida; order Poales; family Poaceae; genus Aegilops; species Aegilops longissima. Next base: position 42,365 of record JAHIAM010003657.1, on the reverse strand, counting down.
GGATGGCCGGCTGGGCTCGCTGGAGATGCGGATCCGCCGAGATGGAGGAAGGTCAGAGGGCGCTGGATCCGCCGGTCCCGGCGGCGGGAGGTCGGGACGGCGGCGCAAGGCCGGGCGACGAGGGCGCGGCGGCGGGCGAGGTCGGAGCGGGCGGCGGTTATGGCGCCGCCGCTGCAGCGGGCAAGGCGGGCGCTGGCGGCCGGGCGGCCGAGGGCGGCGGAGGCGGCCGTGGCGGAGGTGGACGGCGGCGTAGGCACGGCGATGGGCGGCGGTCGGGCGGGGCTCATGGCGGCGGCGGCGACGGGCGCTGGCCGGGCGACGCTGGCGGGCGGAGGCGGCGGCGGGGGCGGGTTCGGGCGAGGCGCGGAGCTCGCGGAGGCGGCGGGCGGCGACTGGCTGGGCGGGTTGGCCGGGCGGGCAAGCGGCTCGCGCGGCGGCGGGCGCTGACGCCACGCGGCGCGCGGGCGATAGGGCGAGGAGCGCGCGCGCGGGGTGGAGCGGACATGTCCGGCGGCGGGTTTTGTCCATGCGCGGCAGGGAAGAAGCTAGGGTTTGATCTGCGAATTTTTCGAGGGAGGCCACATATATATAGGTAGAGGGAGCTAGAGAGTCCAAATGAGGTGCGGTTTTGCCACGCGATCGTGATCGAACGCATCGAGAGCATGGAGGGAGTTAGGTGGGTTTTGGCCACTTAGAAAGGGTGTTGGGCTGCAACAAAGAGGGCTTTATGTTTCTGCTAACTGCTGAGTACCAAACGACCTCCAAATGATCCGAACTTGACAAAGCGGTCTAACGGTGCTATACCAAGGTCCGCTGGCAAGACTCGTCCATTCCAAGACCGCTTAACACCCGCACACGGAAAGAGGTAAAAGGGGCGCCGGAGACATAGGAGTGCCGGATTGCAAAACGGACAACGGGAAAATGCTCGGATGCATGAGACGAACACGTATGCAAAACGAAATGCACATGATGACATGATAAAATGCAGATGATGACATGGCAAAGTGCAACACGCAAGCAAATGACATGGCAACAACGATTTAATAATCGCGTACACTCGGCGATCGAATCCGGGCGCTATAACACTCCTCCACTAACAAGAGATCTCGTCCCGAGATCTTAGGACCGAGACGGAAGAGAAAAGGGATGAGGTGAAACATGAACTCAAGAGAATAAGCAAAGAATCGAGAACACTCGAGAATAAGAGAGGAACTTCGAGAATGACAAGAATCAAGGCTCACGGAATCGATAAACTATGAAACCGCCGCTCTAACCGGAGTGGTTAGAATGAGAAAAGAAACGAATAAGACTGAAAGGATTTAGGCAGCACTGCTAAAACATGGAGGAATAGAACATGAACTTCACAAGATGGGATGAAACTTGACGAGATAAACAACGCAATGCCTCCGGAAGAATTGGAAGAATTGAATGAAAAGAACTTAGAAGGAAGGATTGAATGGGGTTGTTGAGAAAATCAACAACGAAAGAATAAACTTGTTGTGGACTTATGGATTACATCTCAAAATTATGAGGTGATAGCCAACCACAAGCGGAAAAGATTTAATAGCTGAGAGGAACAAAGAAATGCAAAACTCCACTTCAAAAGAATACGGAGAATTAATCGCACTTCGAGACGCGAGAATAAAAGATACTTGAACTCCACCAAAAGAATCTTGATGAACTCTTGAAGAAAGAATTAAATCATGAAGAACCACCATGAAGAACTCCGGTAACAAAAGGATGATGAGCTAGAATGAAGTAAGAAAGAATAAGATGAGCGCTATGATGATTTAGATGGAGGTTCACGAGATGGCCGAGTAAATAATTGAACTCCGAAAAGAAAAATGAAAACACTTCGAGCTAGAATTTATTCATTAAGAACAAACTCCAAGAAAAAGATTAATCACTTTGATGAAATAAGAATAAGGTTTATTGTATGCTTATCCTTCATCAAATTAAATTGATGACCAACAATGGATTTGGCATAATACTTATTCTCGCTTGAAAAGGATTAAGGGAAACATCGGACAAAACTTGAGAAAGTCTTCATGAACCACCGGTAGGATTGGAAAGAACGAATGAATTAAAATGATAATCAAGGAAAAAGAATCTTGAACGAACCACCGTAAGAATTCGGAAATGACTGATGAAAGAGAAATAATCACCGGGAAGAATTAGAAAAGCACGAAGATACTTGAGGGAATTTAGAGAAAAGAGATCGAAGAGATCGCGAACTGATTAACGAATGCTTGAACGCAGCACCCAAAGAATATTGAGACGAACGAAGGGGCACGGATATAGAATAATTGGAGAACGAGTTTGAAAACTTGGAACGAAGAAATCTTCCGAAAAGATGACCTCCGGATGATCGAGACAGAAAACAACTCCTGAAATACTTCGGATGGATGAAAAAAATTGCACGACTGGAAACAATTAGATAGGATAGCATCGAGCTAGCACCGCGAATCTCCTGGGAGAACGGACGAAGATAGAGAAACTCTACTTCGGTCTTCAAGGACGACGATAAACACCACCAAAATAACTGAGGTACTCCGTAGAATGAAAAGCTAAGAGATTGAGCCAACAATGAAATGATTCAAATCGATCTTGGAAAAGGCAAGGACTGATGATATTCATTCTTACGCCACACTTGAAAAGAATTGAGAATAACTCCGGGAAATTAGAAGAGTCGTAAGATCCTCGAAAAGACCTGTGGGTTAGGGCCCACTAAAAGAAAACACCGCTGGACAGGGATGTTGAATGATAGATGATGCACCGAACAATTGAAATATTTGAATGAGGTGACAACCTCAATTAATTGAACGCAGACGAATCTCCGAGATGTCTTCAAACTCCTAATGATAAACTGCTAGAGGCGAACGAGCAAAGAGAACACTTCAAAGGAAAAGAATATGATTAACCCAAAAACTTGAATTGAGTGCACCGAAAAAGAAAGAGATGAAGAATGACTAACAAGACGAGAATTCACCGTTGAAATAATTGACTAAAGACTGAAGAGGCTCCACACGAATGGAATTGATGGTCGGAAGAAACTCAACTCCGGAATAATAGGGTGGAGGGCGGAAAGCACAGCAACTTGGAAGGGGAACCGACTTAATATCTTGAAGAGAAAAACACCGATGAAATCATTGGGGAAAGAAAGAAAGACTTCGCACGAGTAGGAAGCATACTGACACGGACCCGTTCCGACAAGAAAAGGGTGGGCGGTGGAAAAACAAGGACAACTTCGACAAGGAAAACAACGACGCCGGAGGAAGAACCGAGGATTGAACTTGGCAAAGATGAAGAGGCTCGAGTCAACTTGACGAGAAATGCACCGGATAAAAAGAGTTGAGGGCCAACGATCGAAAACCAATCATGCGTGATCCTAAAGAAAAATTTGAAGGGAAGAGAAGTAATTCAAAACACCTACGCCAAGATTCCTTACCAGAGCGATTTAAGGGGCTGAGGAGTAAAAAGAATTCCTACTCCGATATAACTAGACTCAAAAGTTTTATTCTAGACTCAATCATGCCAAACTACACGATCAATCAAGGGGCCTTAGGGTCGGTAGAGGCTCGATACTAACTTGTCACGCCCAATATGCGACCCTATCCAAAAGGAAAACGAAGGTCCCACCAAGGATAGACCAAGATATTGAAACGCTTTTGCAAGGTGGATATCATGACATCAACATTACATAATACATAGGGATACATACATAAGGCACAAATGCCACAAGAATACATCAACATCATATACAAGAGACAACATCCGACTACGGATGAAACATAAACAAGCTCGAACGACATCCACCTGCTAGCCCAGTGCTGCCGACCGAACCTATCCCCGATCAAAGAAGAAGCGTAAGAAGAACTCAAGACAAGCAAGCATCGCCTCGCCATGATCATCGTAAACCTGTACCTGCAACTGGTGTGTAGTAATCAGGAGCCACGAGGACTCAGAATCCCATTACCATGGGTATCAAGACTAGCAAAGCTTAAGTAGGGAAGGAAGGATAAAGTGGTGAGGTGCAGCAGCGGCTAAGCATATATGGTGGCTAACATACGCAAATGAGAGCGAGGAGAGAAACAAAGGAACGGTCGTCAACTAGTAATGATCAAGAAGTGATCCTGAACTCCTGCCACGCCGACATAACCCGTAAACCGTGTTCTCCTCTCGATCAACCCCAAAAGAGACACTCACGGTTACGCATACGGTTGGTGTATTTTAATTCAGATCAACTTCGGTTTTCTACAACCGACATTAACAAATTCCCATCTGCCACATAACCGCTGGCACGGCTTTCGAAAGTTCAAACCCTGCAGGGTGTCCTAACTTAGCCCATGATAAGCTCTCGCGATCAACGAAGGATATTCTTCTCCCGGAAGACCCGATCAGTCTCGAATCCTGCCACAAGACATTTCGACAAAGAATAAAACAAGTCCAAAGAAAGCCGCCGGATGTGCCGACAAATCTCGATAGGAGCTGCACATATCTCGGTCTCGTGGCACACTCGGATGAGCAGTCCATACAACTAAAACCAGACCTCAAGTTGCCTTGAGGGGCGCCGACAGGTTTAGTTCGGGCCAAGACCAAGGAGCACCGTCCGGGGGCTAAATAAAGATGACCCTGCTCCGAAACCCAAGGGAAAAAGGGCATAGGTGAGGCAAATGGTAAAACCAATGTTGGGCCTTGCCGAAAAGTCTTATTCAAAGCGAACTGTCAAGGGGTCCCATAAATCACCCGACCGCTTAGGGACGCAAAACCGGGAACATAATACCGATATGACGGAAACTAGGGCGCAAGAGTGGAACAAAACACAGGCATAAGGCCGAGCCTTCCACCCTTTACCAAGTATATAGATGCATTAATTAAATAAGATATATTGTGATATCCCAACAAGTAAACATGTTCCAACAAGGAACAACATCTCCAAGTTCCAACCAGAACAAACTTCATCTTCACCGCAACTAACAACGCTACAAGAGGGGCTGAGCAAAGCGTAACATAGCCAAACAACGGTTTGCAAGGAAGGGTGCAAAAGGTTAGAGGTCGACATGGCAATTAGGTAGGCTTGAGCAAAGTGATAGGTAGCGCAAGATAGCGAAGAACGAAGCAACTAGCATAGCAATGATAGTAGTGAGATCCAAGGTAGCGGTCATCTTGCCTGAAGTCCCGCTAGGAAGAAGAACGAGTCCATGAATAAGATGAAGCCACGAAGACGAACCAAGCGTAGACGAACGAATCCTCACGATCGCAACGAAACAGGAACTAACAAGAAGAAGCACACAACAAGGTAAACACACCACGCAAGAACAAGACATGATGCACAAACGAGCATGATGCATGACTAAGCTATGTGAAGCTACTCATGGCAAGGGATGATGCATACAAGAGCAACACATCAAACCAAGTTTAAATGAGGCCGGAAACAACATATAACAATTCCGGTAAGTCCTCATATGCAAATTTCGAAATTGGTCCAGATATGAATAACTTTATGTTCAAGTTGTTAAACAGCAATTTAATATGCACCACGATGATCTACACGAAAATCTAGTCAAGTTACATATAAAGTTCATTAGATTCGGAGCTACGGCCTAGAAGATATGAGCAAAACAAGATAAGCATGGCATCGATGCAAAATGCATACAAACATCAAGCAAACACCTCAAAACATGGATGAAACATGATAATATGAGACAACATGCAAAATCAAACAAGTTTCATATAGAGCACACTCAAAACAGAGCAACGGTTCAACACATACACCCTATACAAGTTATAGTAACAATCTGCCCAAAACAGCAACTAGGCATATTGCAAGCATCAAAACAACAAGCTACAGCATCCCAACATAATAACAAAAGACATGGGCATGATGTACAGGTAAAGCATTACAAAACATGAACACTGGGCTATCTCCAGAAACAACTAGAACATGCTCAAAACACATGGCAAGATTGCAAGTAATAACAGTTCAGACTTGCAGTAAATTAACATCAAAGTTGCAATGTTTAGAGCTATGAAACAACATGTTAGAGGAACTTATCATGGAAAACAAAGGCATGGAATGAATCTAATAAAAGCATATAACAAAATACCTTTAGTGACCATAAGCCAAAAGGATCAGAAAATATAGTAACACCCATGTCAATATCGAAAGTTTCATAATGATTAAGCAACATGGCATGTCAAAACTGATAACAAGTAGGCATGTTTACAAGCTCAATGCACTCACTACAGAGCCTTATATGAAAAACTAAGCATACATGCATCAAGAAGACATGGCATAGAAGACATAAATGGCAAGAACAATAACATAGCATAAATGGATCAACCACAACAGCCTTAGCAAAATTGAATAACATGTATACAATCTGCCAGAAACATTTTATAGCAAAAGTAGAGCTCGATTGACTCAAGCTATGGCACTCCATAATTGCAAACAAGGGCATGGATGGATAGAGCAAGAGATGCTTTACAAAACATCCTTAGTGAAGTATCTCAAAATATGCATGGATCTCTTGGTAGCATCAAGTTAACATGGCATCAAAATATCAGCAAACAGGGCTGAAATCAGCAACAACAGGACACCTAGTTTGCATGCTTGTGCTAGTCACCACATAGATCACAAAAATACATGGCATACACCCCTGGAAAGATGGCATGGCATATTACAAAACACATGTAGGACTCAAGTCCATAGGATGCACACATCAATCATGGCAAAAATGACGAAAGTGCAAGTTCTGTTAAGAAACAGAAACTAACATCACATAGCACTCTTCTAACAGCATTTCGGGCATCAAGATGAGCTCAAATGAAAATGATACAGTGAGATGAAATGATCTACTCTTTGAGACGAACATTTTGACATATTACACGCGCAAAACGGAGCAATGATGACAGAGATATGATGCAATGAAAATGCAACAAAATATTCACAGATTTCGGGACTTAGATGAATTTGGGGGAGGGGGAAAGTCAACCGGCGGGATTCACGAGGATGGCCGGCTCGGGGCTCGCTGGAGATGCGGGATCCGGCCGGAGATGGAGGGAGGCCGGCGAGGGGGCGCCGGATCCGGCCGGTCCTGGGCGGCGGAGGCCGGGACGGCGGCGGGGCCGGGCGACGAGGGCGCGGCGGCGGGCGCGCGAGGGTCGGAGCGGGCGGCGGGCTATGGCGCGCTTGGACGCTGACGGCGGGCAAGGCGGGCGCTGGCGGCCGGGCGTCGAGGGCGCGCGAGGCGGCCGGGCGGAGGTGGACGGCGGCGAGGCACCGCGATGGGCGGCGGCCGGGCGGGCTCAAGGGCGGCGGCGACGGGCGCCGGCCGGGCGACGCTGGCCGGGCGAGGTGGCGGCGGGCGCGCAAGCTTCGGCGAGGCGCGGAGCCTGGCGGGAGGCGGCGGGCGGCGACCTGGCCGGGCGGGCCGGGCCGCTGGGCGGCCTCGGGCGGGGCGGCGCGGGGACGCCACGTGGCGCGCGGGCGATAGGGCGAGGAGCGGCGGCGCGGTGGAGCGGACATGTCCGGGCGGCGGGTTTTGTCCGGGCGCGCCGCAGGAAGAAGCTAGGTTTGATCTGCGAATTTTTCGGGAGGCCACATATATATAGGTAGAGGGAGCTAGGAGAGTCTAAATGAGGTGCGGCTGCCACGCGATCGTGATCGAACGATCGAGAGCATGGAGGGAGTTAGGTGGTTTTGGGCCACTTAGAAAGGGTGTTGGGCTGCAACAAAGAGGGCTTTATGTTACCTGTTAACTGCTGAGTACCAAACGACCTCCAAATGATCCAAACTTGACGGGCGGTTCATCGGTGCTATACCAAGGCCGCTTGGCAAGACTCGTCCATTCGAGACTGTTTAACACCCGCACACCTAAAAGAGGTAAAAGGGGCGCCGAAGACATAGGAGTGCCGGATTGCAAAACGGACAACGGGAAAATGCTCGATGCATGAGACGAACACGATGCAAAACAAAATGCACATGATGACATGATAAAATGCAGATGATGACATGGCAAAGTGCAACACGCAAGCAAATGACATGGCAACAACGACGAATAATCGGCAGACACTGGCGATCGAACCGGGCGTTACACCGGCGCCCACGGACGCCCCGCCGCCGCGCTTCTGGCTTGCAGCCCGCCACGGTCCTCCTCTCTCTCTCTCACCATCGCCCGCCTGCCCGAGGTTGCCCGGCTGCCTGCCCGGCCACGCCGCTCAACCACGCTCAGGGCGCCGCCAGCCAGCCACACACACTTCTGCCGCTGGCGCCGCCGCCCGCCAGACTCACCAGCTCACGCCCGGCACTCCGCCTGCCCCGCCAGTTCGCCATGGCTTGGCGAAGCCGAAGCTCACGCGCCGGCCGGCTGCCCAGGCTCCCACCTCGCCGCTTAGCTTGTCCGCCGCCGCTTCCGCTTTTCGCCGCCGCGCGCCTCAGACCTGCCGGCCCTGCTCTCACCGGAGATCGCTTCGCCGCTCATGAGATCTCCTGGCCGCCTCCTCCGCCGCTTGCCGCCGGCCTCGCCGGAGACGCCGTCCCGGATCCGCCCGGTGGATGAGATCCACCAGACACCCATCCAAACGCCACGCCCCCGATCCACTCCGCCCCTCAGATTCGTCAGTCTCAGCTTGACTTTTTCTCCGGGAGAAAATCCACTAAGTCCCGAAATCTGCAGTAATTTTATTGCTTTTTCATCGCATCATATCTCTGTCGTCGTAGTCTGCTTTTGCGCGGTAATATGTCAAAATGTTCGTCTCGATGATTAGATCATTTCATCTCATTGCATCATTTTCATTTGAGCTCATCTTGTTTCCTGAAATGCTATTGGAAGAGTGCTATGTGATGTTAGTTTCTGTTTCTTAACAGAACTTGCACTTTTGTCATTTTTGCCATGATTGATGTGTGCATCCTATGAACTTGAGTCCTACATGTGTTTTGTAATATGCCATTCCATCTTTCCAGGGGTGTATGCCATGTATTTTTGTGATCTATGTGGTGACTAGCACAAGCATGCAAACTAGGTGTCTTGATGTTGCTGATTTCAGCCCTGTTTTGCTGATATTTTGATGCCATGTTTACTTGATGCTACCGAGAGATCCATGCATATTTTGAGATACTTCAGTAAGGATGTTTGGTTAAACATGTCTTGATCTATCCATCCATGCCCTTGTTTGCAATTATGGAGTAGTCTAGCTTGAGTCAATCGAGCTCTACTTTTGCTATAAAATGTTCCTGGCAGATTGTTTACAGGTTATTCAATTTTGCCAAGGTTGTTGTGATTGATCCTTGCATGCTATGATGTTGTTCTTGCCATGTATATCTTCTATGCCATGTCTTCTTGCTATTGGGTGCCTTGCCATGCCATGTATTGCTCTGTGGTGAGTGATTCAAGCTCACCAACATGCCTACTCATTGTTGTTCCTGCCATGTTCAAATCTGTTATATAACTTGCCATGTTTACATGGGTGCCATCATATTTTGTGATCCTTTTGGCTTATGGTCACTAAGGGACTTTTGTTCTATGTATTTAGTAGTATCATGCCATGCCTTTGTTTGCCATGATAAGTTCCTGTAACATGTTGTTTCATAGCTCTAAACGTTGCAACCTGATGTTAATTTCTGCCAATGCCTGAAACTGTTATTAGTTGCAATCTTGTCATGTCATTTTGAGCATGTTCTAGTGATTTCTGGAGATAGCTCAGTGCTCATGTTTTGTAATGCTTTACCTGTAGATCATGACCATGCCTTTTGTTATTATGTTGAGGTGCTGTAGCATGTTGTTTTGATGCTTGCAATATGCCTAGTTGCTGTTTTGGACAGATTGTTACTATGACTTGTATAGGGTGTATGTGTTGAACCGCTGTCTGCTTTTGAGTGTGCTCTATATGAAACTTGCTTGATTTTGCTTGTAGTTTCATATTATCATGTTGGATCCTTGTTTTGAGGTGTTTGCTTGATGTTTGTATGCATTTTTCATCAATGCCATGCTTATCTTGTTTTGCTCATATCTTCTAGGCCGAGTCTCAATCTAATGAACTTTATATGTAACTTGACTAGAATTTCGTAGGTCATCTTGGTGCATCTTAACTTGCTGTTTAACAACTTGAACATAAGGTTTATTCAGATCTGGACCAATTTTGAAATTTGCATATGAAGACTTACCGGAATTGTTATATGTTGTTCCCGGCCTCATTTAAACTTGCCTTGATGTGTTGGTCTTGTATGCATCATCTCTTGCCATGAGTAGCTTCATGTAGCCCTTGTCATGCATCATGCTTGTTTGTGCATCATGCCTTGTTCATGTGTGGTGTGTTTACCTATGTTGTGTGCTTCTTCTCAATAGTTCCCGCTTTCTGCTATGCATCGTGAGGATTCGCTCGCTCACGCTTGGTTCGCTTCATCCGCTCGTATTCTTCATGGACTCGCTTCTTCCTTATGGATTTCAGGCAAGATGACCGCTACCTTGGATCTCACTACTATCATTGCTATGCTAGTTGCTTCGTTCTTTCGCTATGCTGCGCTACCTATCACTTGCTGCTCAAGCCATCCCAAATTGCCATGTCAGCCTCTAACCTTTTCACCCTTCCTAGCAAACCGTTGTTTGGCTATGTTACCGCTTTGCTCAGCCCTCTTATAGCGTTGTTAGTTGCAGGTGAAGATGAAGTTTGTTCCTTGTTGAACATGGAGATGTTGTTCCTTGTTGGAACATGTTTACTTGTTGGGATATCACAATATATCTTATATTATTAATGCATCTATATACTTGGTATAGGGTGGAAGGCTCGCCTTATGCCCGGTGTTTTGTTCCACTCTTGCCGCCTCTAGTTTCCGTCATATCGGTGTTATGTTCCCGGATTTTGCGTCCCTAACGCGGTCGGGTGATTTATGGGACCCCTTGACAGTTCGCTTTGAATAAGACTTTTCCAAGAAGGCCCAACATTGGTTTTACATTTGCCTCACCTAGCCTTTTTCCCTTGGGAGTCGCGATCCCGAGGGTCATCTTTATTTAACCCCCGGCCAATGCTTGTCTAAGTGTTGGTCCAAACTAGATCCACTTGCGGTGCCGCCGAGGCAACTTGGGGTATCGCCGGTTGTCAGACGATCGCTTCATCCGTCGTGGCTGAGACGAGATATGCGCTGCTACTATCGTGGTGTCGGCACGCCGGGAGGTCTTGCTGGACTTGTTTTATTGCTGTCGAATGTCTTGTAGCCGGATTCCAAACTGATCGGGCTTCCCGGGAGAAGGTCTATTCTTCGTTGATCGCGAGAGCTTATCATGGGTTGTTGGGACACCCCGCAGGGTTTGAACTTTCAAAGCCGTGCTCTGCGTTATGTGGCGATGGGAATTTGTTAATGTCCGATTGTAGAAAACCCGGCGGATCTCAGTTAAAATACACCAACCGTAGCGAATCGTGAGTGTCTCTTTTCGGGTTGATCGAGAGGAGAACACGGTTTCGGGTTATGTCTCGACGAAGTAGGAGTTCGTGATCACTTCTTGATCATTACTAGTTGACGCATCGCCTTTGTTTTCTTTCTCGCCTCATTTATGTATGTTAGCCACCATATATGCTTAGTCGCTGCTGCAACCTCACCACCTTACCCTTCCTTTCCTTTAAGCTTTGCTAGTCTTGATACCCATGGTAATGGGATTGTTGAGTCCTCGTGGCTCACAGATTACTACACCACCACCAGTTGTACAAAGTTGTGCGATGATCATGACGTGAGAGCGATGTTTGCTTGTATTGGAGTTCTTCTTCCGCTTCTTCTTCGATCAGGGATAGGTTCCAGTCGGCAGCCCGGCTAGCAGTGGTGGATGTCGTTTGAGCTTCGTTTATGTTTCATCCGTAGTCGGATGTCGATCTTGTATATGATGTTGATGTATTCTTGTGGCATTTGTGCCTTATGTATGTATCCCCATCTATTATGTAATGTTGATGTAATGATATCCACCTTTGTAAAGCGCTTCAATATGCGGTCTATCCTTGGTGGGACCTTCGAGTTCCTTTTGGATAGGGTCGCATATTGGGCGTGACAGATACCCCCTAAGAGGGATGAACTAACCTTGGGTTTTGTCGATGAAGACTTCATGTAGGTGTTGAAGATGTGGGTGCTCAATGTTGATGTAGATCATTCGGAGCAATCCGTTGGAGTGAGTTGCTGTAACATCCCAAAATTCTAAATTTTGGAATGTTATAAACAAATAGATAGTTTTGATTGATTGTTTGATTGATTGACTGAAAGTGAGTGAACTTGAAACTTTTTGAAAGTTAAATGAGAGGGAATAAAAGGACTTTCCCAAACTTTCATTTTTCTTTTATGAGCTTCGGGAATTCAAATTCTTTTCATCACAAAACCCTGGAGAGAAGATGGCATGACTTCTTCCATTTATTTAAATGACAAGGGGTGTTGAAAATATTTGAATTTCATTTGAGAATATTTCCAATTCTGAAACTTTATGCAACTCAATGATTTTCACGAGAGAAGATAAAATGACTTCTTCAAATTAAATGAAATATGAGTTGGGAGTTTTAAAAGAATTAAATTCAAAGTTCTTTGAATTTATTTCCAATTTGGAGTTATTTGAGTTTTATTCAAATTATTTTCTCCAAAAATAAAATATATGGAAAATAGGGTAACATGATTCCCTACATCGTAAAATTGAGAGAAATTAATTTGAAGTCATTTTGGTATTTTTAAAATGATTTTGGTTGGATTTTATTAGAGCGTAAGCACTTTTGCTTTATTTAAATTTGTGTGTATTTTATTTAATGCTAGAATAATGTTCATCATGTAGGAAATTTTTTCTAAAATTTTGATATATTATATGCCTATATAAATTTTTTTATTTTTTGGTTTTATTATTATTTTGTCTCTAAAAAATCCTCTCGCTGAACTCGGGCTCAGCCTCCCCGGCCAAAGCACGGCCAGCCTCATTGCCACGCGCGCTGTCCTCGAGATCGGGACGAACTCCCAGATCCACACGGAGCGCCGCCGCCGTCCCATGGCCGGACTCACGCCGCTTGCCCTCGCCCACGCCACCGCCTCCCTCGGCTTTTAAAAGGCGGGCCCTGACGCCTAACTCCCTCTCTCGCTCGCGCGCCGCCTGCCTAAGTCGCCACCACAAGAATCTGCCCCACACCGCCTCGGCCGCCACCCACGCCGCTTATGCCCACCGCTGCCGCCACCATCAAGACTCGCCGCTTAGCGCCGCCTCCTCAGGCGCCTCGGCCTCCGACGATCGAGCTGCCACGAGCCTCAAGGCTGCCTCGCCGAGTTCGACTGCCCGGGCCGGGTTTTCTTCAAGAACCGCCATGAACCGGTATAGACCGACCCCTGCCTTTCTTTAAGTTCGTTTTTTAGGTTTCGCTTTGTTTAAAAACCCGCTTTTTTATTTGGTTAGTTTATATAGTGAGCGTCGCTGTTTAGATCTCCTTAGCGTAACGGTTTTCATAGGTTTAGGTTCAGAAGAAGCGTCGCCGATAGATTTTTCTTTTTTTTTTTTATTTTAGTCGTGACCTATCCATAATTAGTTTCTTTACGCTTAGTCCCTGATTTTCAAACGGCTATAACTTTTACTCGTTAGTCCAAATCCAACGTAAACCAACGCCCACTTCTTCGTTATGATCCCTCTATCCAGATAAATAACTTAAACATGTTTTGACAATTTAAAATTGAGTTTAGCTCAGATTAGTATTCAAACTTCGCTCAATCATAACTTGAGTTTCAGAATCTCGATTTAGTTGATTCTTTTGCAAATCAAGCTCTTGACCTAAACTTTCTGATAAGGCCAAATACACATGATTTTGGTACTGTTAGAAATTGCTTTATGTTGCGAGAGTTATTCGCTTGGTTTTGATGTTTTCCGAATTGTTTTCTTCGTTCTTTCCGATCTTTCGAGTGATTGCTTATGTGTGGTTACTATTGCTTGATTACGATAGATTGACCGGAGTGTGACGAGTAGAACTATCAAGAGTTTTGAGTGCTAATCATCTTCATCAACTTTGCAGCAAGTAACACTTTGATCATACTTTCATACCCAGCTTTTATGCATTAGATCAATCCTCAAACATTGCATGATTAGGATCTAATTAATTTGTGGGATGGGAAGTAGATTGAGGTAGTACCTATTACCTGTTTTACTTATGAACCCTTGGGAGTTACTTCTACGTTTGCTTATTATGCTATGCTATGCTAGTAGACGGGATTGGGTGAGTGTATTCCATGACGATGTGAGATTGTTAAATTAATGGTTTATCTAAGGTGGCAACTTAAACACACATCCGGGTGGATTGAGGCACCTGGTTTCTATCAGACTTGCCTGCTTTTTCTTCGACCGCCACCTGTGCTCAAAGGGATCATAAGATCATTCATGCTAGTAACTTCCGTAGCAGCCACAAGCCATTATGGGCTCTCGCATAGTTGATTAAGTCGTGAACTCTTACAAGGGTAGACTAGCTGATGTAGGGGTTGTAGGTGGTACGGTCTACCCATCGTAAGGTGCAAATGCTTCGAAAGACTATGTCTCGGCCATCCGCTCTCAAACACCATGTAGTGCGAGAAACCAAACGGAGGCGATCGAGTCTTGTGGGGAAAGGTGCGCACCTCTGCAGAGTGTACAAACTAATCATGATTAGCCGTGTCCCCGGTTATGGACATCTATGAGTATCCGTTCTTGGATTATCCTGTTGATCTCATCATGTTACTCTAATTAATGTTGTTGGGTTTTAATGAGTACTTTTAATTGGGATTGAGGATGCTGTCAAGCCTTCTCAATGTTCAACAACCACCATGATAGTTAAATAAATTTATTCCTTTGAAGTAGGGAAAATTGGCTTTTCAAAACCTTATAACCATAGAGCTTTTCCACCAGCCATATATGCATGTAGTATAGGCTTATTCCTTCAGATTCTCTATGTGTTACCTTGCCAAGATATTCCATGTGCTGACCTGCTGGGCTGCAAAGTTTCATGTTACGATTTTTCGCATTTACGAGTAAGTGATACGTTAGGGTTACGATTTCCTATACTCAACTTTGCCGTTGGTGTTGATGGGAATCCACAACCTTGTTGCTTCCGCTTATGTTTTGGATTGAGGTAATAGTATTTACGCATTTTATACATGTGATTTACCTCGTTATAAATCCTTCGAGTAATCGTGTGTCAAAGATACCGATCTAGGGATGACACGAAGCACGTAGACTTGATCCATTCGGTCGGGTCGCTACAAGATGGTATCGAGCACATGTTGACTGTAGGACGGACTCTAGAAACCGATAAGCCCATAGGAAAGATTTTTCTACAACTTCATTTTCAAAAGATCTTTTACCTCTTCTCTTCCGAGCTTATTCAAATATTTCCTTTTAGTGAGACCATACCCTTTTCCTTTGACCACTCAAGATTCGATTGATGAGACCACTCCAAGAAGTATAAGATATCGGACAACTAAGACCATTTGGAATGAAGAGGATTTTACCGTGTAAACGGAAACTACAACGGTGAAGACTCCGAAGACTAGGAGAATTTGAAGGCTTTGAAGAATTTTCGGATTTGTATGACCTAGGAAGGTTACGCTTATGGAATTGAGAGATTATGGTAGTAATCAATACCCGAGATTAAGGTATATTGGAGTAAGACCAGATCTGGAGTATTACATCAAGGAGTTTAAGATGGATCTGCAGGAAGTCAGATTTGACAAGGAGGCAATTCATGAAGAATTCAGAACCGAAACCGAAAGAAGACAAGCCGAGGAGCAAAACCTTGAGACATCAAAGAACTGAAGGACAGAGGGACCATGGTTCATGCCAAGGATGTTGAAACCCAGTGAGTTTGGAATGCAACCTGTGACTATTAAAGGACGCCACAAGAGACTTCGCCTCAACAGAGATGATTTGGCAAAAGAACTTGAGAAGGACAAGCATGATCAAGGAGCCATCGGAGACATGACCAAGACTTGAGGAGTTTGATGACGTTGAGATCTATTGACCTTTAGAAGACCAAACCCTCAGATATACTCAAGTTAGATGCGACGATTGTGAGCTGTCATTTATTTGATGTTTTTCCGATAGCCACAATAAAATCTGCCTTTTCAAAACTTTTGTTTGTATTGTTTGCATCCTCTCTCTCTCTTATCCCACCCCAAAACCCATGGACCCAATAGAGGATGAATGGAGATGAGCTTATATTTTCTCGGACCGATGAGTCAATTGGAGATGAATCGATGGATTCGTAACATGGAGGATCATATGGAGAACAACCCTATAGTCGAAGGATATGGCTCAGATGCTCTTCAATGTTTTGAAAGAGGTGCTGCTACTTGGTGGAGGATGTACCAAACCATCAATGGATGGCAAGGAGTAACCAGTTGAAAGAATTTAAGTGGACTTTGTTAAAGTCTTGGCTAGTGTCCCGTAAATTGAGGCCTTATGGAAAGGATATGAAGAAACCTTGTGCATACAAGCTTTGTGGAGAAATAGGACACATCCATAAAGAAAACAAGGATGAATACCCTCATAAGCAGAGGATTACCAAAGGAGTTTGCCGAGGATCTCAGGGAACTTTAGTTGGAGATTGTTCCCAAAGGTTTTGTTGCAGCAATGGAAGTTCAGTCTACATGGTAGGGAAAGATCCGTGAAGCTCAGAAGGATGACAAAGAGATTGTCGAGGTAAAAGAGAGGATGAGCAAAGGAAAGGCCAAAGGTTTTCGTAAGGATGAGCACGACACCTTATGGTTCGAGGATCGTATATGTGCCCAATAATGCAAAGATCAGGAAGTTAATACTTCAGGAGGCTCATGACTCACCATACTCGATTCACCCTGGAAACACCAAGACGTATTTGGATTTGAAGGATCGTTTCTGGTGGACTGGTATGACGAAGGATATTGCCGAGTATGTAGCCGTATGTGATGTATGCCATAGAGATTAAAAGCAGAGCATCATAAGCCAGCAGGATTAATACAGCCTATGCCGATACCCGAATGGAAGTGAGAATAAGCTTGGCATGGATTTCATTACCGGATTTCCCGTAACCTGATCGGATATGATTCTATCCGGTAGTAGTTGATTTGCTTGACCAAAGTGGCTCGCTTTATCCCAGTGAAACCACCTATACAAGTGCGGTTGGCCAAGATATATTTGACCAGGATCGTATGTCTGCATGGAGTTCCGAGGACCATCGAGAGGAACACAGCCACCTCAAAGTTTTTGAATCAGCTGCACTGCACTTTGGGTATCGGGCTAGAGTTCAAGACAGCCTTTCATCCGCAGATGATGGATGACCGAGAGAGTAAATCAGATTCGAGAACATGTTGAGAGCTTGTGCGCTAGATTATGGATCTAGTAGGGATGATAATCTACCTTACGCTGGGTTCTCATTCAACAACAGCTACCAAGATAGTTTGAAGATGGCCCCTTTAAGCTTTGTATGGGAGAAGAAGCTGACACCATTGATGTGGGATGAAGTTGAGACCGTCATTGTTTGGACCAAATGTGATCAAGGAGTCAAGAGAATGTTAAGTTGATTCGAGATAGATCAAGGTAGCTCACCCAGTGTAAGAGTTAAGACATCAAAAAACGCAAGGAGGTAGTCTATGAAATTGGAGACAGAGCATGTCTTCATGTGTCCCCTCGGTGAGGAGTTAAACGATTTGGAGTTAAGGGAAAGTTAGCCCCGAGATTCGTAGGACAATACCAAGTTTGGAACATATGGGAGAATTGGCTAACAAGTTGGAGTCACCCGAAGGACTATCAGGAGTTCATGATGTGTTTTACGATTCCCAGTTGAAGAAGTGTCATGCAGAGATGACCAATATTCCCCTGTAAGGACGCTTGACCCTGGAAAGGATAATGATGTTCCACGAAGTGGAGTATGGAATTCTTAAGTATAAGTTTTTATCTCGGTATGTGGGACATCCCACGAGGATGAAGAGATAAATTACTATTGGACATAAAGTAGGTATGATGTTGGAAATATGGATCAATGGAAATTCCATGATGAGTCTGAGTAATCATGTCCTAGTTTGGTGCCAATAGAAGGAAGAAAGACATTACAATTGGATGGATTTTAAGTATGCTAGGAAGCTGGAAGTTGAATGTTGGAATAACGATCAGTTGCCCGCGATGATGAGTTCAAGGTTTACAAGTGATGAGATGGGCCATAACCCACAGGCCCCAGGACCTGCCAAGAAGCAAGCACACTCTTGTTGAAGGAGAAACCCTGGGAGAAGTTATGATTTTATCGACCAACGATTTTATAGGAGTAACGCAAAACCTGAGAGTTGTTAAGGAACGATAAATGTTTTGTTTGGCTTGCAGAATCAATGGATTTTCCGAACTTGGTTCGTCGACAAGAGAAATTCTGCAATGCTTGTGAGGATGACCGAGTGTTAGAATGCGAGATTCGCTAAACCATGTACAAGGTAATGATTTAAAAGGGATGGATTGATCACCATACCGACTTACTTTTATTATTCGCTTGTTATATGGGATGGTAAATCTGAGTGACTTACCTATAGCAGAGAGGCGATTTATATTAAACCTTGTTGAACCTTAGAATGGTATAAGTATTTTTCCCTTGTACAAGGCAGCTTTTGCCAACCGTAGGTTATACGGTGAGGTTCAACCTGCACTGCTTTCTGCAGGACAAACCATAAATTGTTGACCACCATGAGATATCGATAATCGATTAGTATTGGCGCCAGATTCACAATATGAAGACCAGTCTCGAATAACCTTACCAAGAGGAATGGACAAAAGTATTGAGGAAAAGGTTATGCCGCTACCGGAAGAGCCCAGAAAAGTAATTATCCAGAGGATCTGAGAAGATCGACACTGTCAACGATAAGGATGGAGTATATGAGTTTTGATGGAACCTTAACAATGCTTCTAAGGGTGGTAGCACCCGAGACCCCGGAGACGATCGATGGATTTCTGAGAAGACCCCCAAACCCTAACCTAATTCTTTCTAGCCTCTCCGAATCTCGAGGACGAGATTCATTTTAAGGGTGGTAGTTTGTAACATCCCAAAATTCTAAATTTTGGAATGTTATAAACAAATAGATAGTTTTGATTGATTGTTTGATTGATTGACTAAAAATGAGTGAATTTGAAACTTTTTGAAAGTTAAATGAGAGGGAATAAAAGGACTTTCCCAAACTTTCATTTTTCTTTTATGAGCTTCGGGAATTCAAATTCTTTTCATCACAAAACCCTGGAGAGAAGATGACATGACTTCTTCCATTTATTTAAATGACAAGGGGTGTTGAAAATATTTGAATTTCATTTGAGAATATTTCCAATTCTGAAACTTTATGCAACTCAATGATTTTCACGAGAGAAGATAAAATGACTTCTTCAAATTAAATGAAATATGAGTTGGGAGTTTTAAAAGAATTAAATTCAAAGTTCTTTTGAATTTATTTCCAATTTGGAGTTATTTGAGTTTTATTCAAATTATTTTCTCCAAAAATAAAATATATGGAAAATAGGGTAACATGATTCCCTACATCGAAAATTGAGAGAAATTAATTTGAAGTCATTTTGGTATTTTTAAAATGATTTTGGTTGATTTTATTAGAGCGTAAGCACTTCTCGCTTTATTTAAATTTGTGTGTATTTTATTTAATGATAGAATAATGTTCATCATGTAGGAAATTTTTTCTGAAAATTTTGATATATTATATGCCTATATAATTTTTTTTATTTTATTTTTGGTTTTATTATTATTTTGTCTCTCGTAAAAAATCCTCTCGCTGAATCGGGCTGCCCAGCTCTCGCCAAAGCACGGCCCAGCCTTGGCGCCACGCTCGCTGTCTCCCTAGCTCGGGACGAACTCCCAGATTCACACGGAGCGCCGCCGCCGTCCCATGGCCGGACTCACGCCTTTGCCCCTTGCCCACGCCACCGCCTCACTGCCTTTTAAAAGGCGGGCCCCGACGCCTAACTCCCTCTCTTCGCCGCCGCCTCACCGCCTAAGTCGCTGGCCAGCGAGAATCACCACGCCACGCTCGGCCGCCACCGCCGCTTAGGCCACACTGCCGCCACCATCGCACTCCGCCACTTAGCGCCACCCTCCCAAGGCCGCCGCCTCCTCCGACGATCGGAGCCGCCTCACGGAGCCTCAAGGCTGCCTCGCCGGAGTTCGACTGCCGCTGCCGCCGTTTTCTTCAGAAACCGCCAAACTCAGATAGACCAACCTCGGTTCTTTTTAAGTTCGTTTTTTAGGGTTTCGTTTTGTTTAAAAACCCGCTTTTATTTGGTTAGTTTATATAGTGAGCGTCGCTATTTAGATCTCCTTAGCTTAACGGTTTTCGAGGTTTAGGTTCAGATGAGCGCTCGCCGATAGATTTTTCTTTTTTTTTTAGTCGTGACCTATCCATAATTAGTTTCTTTACCGCTTAGTCCCTGATTTTCAAACGGCTATAACTTTTTACTCGTTAGTCCAAATCCAACGAAACCAACGCCCACTTCTTCGTTATGATCCCCTCTATCCAGATAAACAACTTAAACATGTTTTTGACAATTTAAAAATTGAGTTTAGTTCAGAATAGTATTCAAACTTCGCTCGATCATAACTTGAGTTTCAGAATCTCGATTTAGTTGATTCTTTTTGCAAATCGGGCTATTGACCTAAACTTTCTGATAAGGCCAAATACACATGATTTTGGTAATGTTAGAAATTGCTTTATGTTGCGAGAGTTATTCGCTTGGTTTTGATGTTTTCCGAATTGTTTTCTTCGTTCTTTCCGATCTTTTGAGTGATTGCTTATGTGTGGTTACTATTGCTTGATTACGATAGATTGACCGGAGTGTGACGAGTAGAACTATCAAGAGTTTTGAGTGCAAATCATCTTCATCAACTTTGCAGGCAAGTAACACTTTGATCACACTTTCTCATACCCAGTTTTTATGCATTAGATCAATCCTCAAACATTGCATGATTAGGATCTAATTAAATTGTGGGATGGGAAGTAGATTGAGGTAGTACCTATTACCTGTTTTACTTATGAAACCTTGGGAGTTACTTCTACGTTTGCTAATTATGCTATGCTATGCTAGTAGACGTGGATTGGGTGAGTGTATTCCATGACAGATGTGAGATTGTTAAATTAATGGTTTATCTAAGGTGGCAACTTAAACACACATCCGGGTGGATTGAGGCACCTAGTTTCTATCAGACTTGCCTGTTTTTCTTCGGACCGCCACCTGTGCTCAAAGGGATCATAAGATCATTCATGCTAGTAACTTCCGTGGTGCAGCCACAAGCCATTATGGGGTCTCGCATAGTTGATTAAGTCGTGTGAACTCTTACAAGGGTAGACTAGCTGATGTAGGGGTTGTAGGTGGTACGGTCTACCCATCGTAAGGTGTAAATGCTTCGAAAGACTATGTCTCGGCCATCCGCTCTCAAACACCATGTAAAAGCGAGAAACCAAACGGAGGCGATCGAGTCTTGTGGGGAAAAGTGCGCACCTCTGCAGAGTGTACAAACTAATCATGATTAGCCGTGTCCCCGGTTATGGACATCTATGAGTATCTAGTTCTTGGATTATCCTGTTGATCTCATCATGTCACTCTAATTAATATTGTTGGGTTTTAATGAGTACTTTTAATTGGGATTGAGGATGCTGTCAACCCTTCTCAATGTTCAACAACCACCATGATAGTTAAATAAATTTATTCCTTTGAAGTAGGGAAAAATTGGCTTTTCGCAAAACCTTATAACCATAGAGCTTTTCCACCAGCCATATATGCATGTAGTATAGGCTTATTCCTTCAGATTCTCTATGTGTTACCTTGCCAGATATTCCATGTGTGACCTGTTTGGCTGCAACGCTTCATGTTGCAGATTTTTCGCATTTATTTGAGTAAGTGATACGTTAGGGTTACGATTTCCTATACTCAACTTTGCCGTTGGTGTTGATGGGAATCCACAACCTTGTTGCTTCCGCTTATGTTTTGGATTGAGGTAATAGTATTTACGCATTTTATACATGTGATTTACCTCTGTTATAAATCCTTCAAGCAATCAAGGTGTCAAAGATACCGATCCAGGATGACACGAAGCACGTAGACTTCATCCATTCGGGTCGGGTCGCTACAGATGCACTTTCAATACCTACATGGGTTATTCCCACAAGGAACAAATAAGGATATCCATAGACATAGAGTGCTGTTCACACAAGATGATGTCCATGAAAGCAATAGGTTACCTTGTCCCTTGTCTTACCAACAAGAGGGTTTGTGACATCTTGAACTAGTGCAATATACAGAAGTTGTTTGCACTTGTCATTGCCAAAATGATAAGAGTGAAGTATGTTGGCGGAGTCACCCTCAAGAACTCTCTAGTTCTTCTTCTTAGGGATCCACACTGTCGGATTTCGGTTCCGCAGACCTCTAGGTTCAACTCGGGTGCACGCGAGATCTCACCTCCAACCTACCTAAACCTCGTCAGCCGCAAGGATCTAAACTACACAAAGAGCAACACAAGGGACATAAGGTTTATACTGGTTCGGGCCACCATTGTGGTGTAATACCCTACCCAAAGTGTGGTGTGGTGGATTGCCTCCGGGCTGATGATGAATAGTACAAGGAAGAACAGCCTCATGAGGGTCTGTTTCTGGGCAAAGCGATTTAACTGCTAGGGGGAGTTCGGTCGCTTCGCTCTCTCTCTGGATTCAAGATGCCTCTAGATCGATCAATCTCTCTACCCTGTGGGTGGCTAGTCCTATTTATAGGCAGTGGCCCTGGGCCTCTTTGTAACACCCCGGATACAACTTTCCATATTCGTAACTCCGACTCTTGCCCTTTCCGGAGATGTGATTTATTATTTCCTTCGTGGTTGGGTTTTATCTGTTGTTTTGCTTTTTGTTCTTGTTATGCATCTAGTCTCATGTCATCATCTGCATTTCATCCGCATGTTTTTCAAAACTTGCATCCGTTCGGGTTCCGCCGGTTCTCTCCGTTGTCCGTTCCGAGTCCGGATACACTCGCACGCGCCCGCGGCACCTCCGAAATATTATTTTATAAGTGGCATAATAATGTTCTTGAATGGGTTGCAACTTGTCAGCGGTCTTATTATAGTGTAGACAGGCCGCCGCCAAGTTTCACGATTCGAGTTCGCTTGATCGCCCAACCATTATATTTATAACCATGATATAGTCGGCCTAGCGCCGACGCTGATATCCGAATCTGCCACGGGCGCCTGCTTCTCTCTCTCTCAGCTCGAGGCATTCTACACAGTCCACTTGCAGCCCACCAACCTCCCTCCTAGATCCTCCGATCCGAGCCGTCTGGATGTCGATCTCAGTTCTCAAACGCCCAAAACCCCCTAGAGACTAAACCCTAGCCCCCTTCCTATTTAAACCCCTCCTCCTTCCATTTTGGGCAGCCTACCCTTCCCTAACCCCCAGCTGCAGCCAATCCTCCTCCTCGATCTCCGCCGCCCTCCTCACTTCCGCCACACCACCTCAGCGCCACGTGGCGCCACGCCATGGTTGCGCCCGCCACCACCACCGCCGCCTCCAACCGAGCGGCGCCACGCCGCCTCAGCCTCCTCGCCAAGGGCCCGGCTGGCTCAGATCCGCCCAGAAGCCTGCTCAAGGGCGCCTCGCTTCTCGCTCCCCGATCGGATCGAGGGAGGAGCCCTCGACCCCGAGTCCTCCCAAGACGCCTCCCGCCGTCTCCGCCACGCAAGAACTCGCTGGAGTGGTGCGGCTGCCCCGCCGGGCGACCCCTGTGCCAGCTCCGCGCCTCTCCTTCCCTCTTTCACCTGCCTGCCTCACCCCTTCGCCTCCTCAGAACCCCGCTGCCCAGGTGCTCAGCCTGCTGCTGCCATGGGGCCTGGCTGCCTCACTCGAGACCAGATCCGCGCCTCACCGCCGGATCCGGCCCATTCCCGCCGACCTCCCCGATTCCGCGCGAGCCTCCCTACCGCCGCCCATGGCCTTTCGCCGCGCCTGCCTGCCTCCTCCTGCTAGGGATCACAGGCCGAAGGCCATGGTCACAGGCCTCCTCAGCTGGGCAGCCCCAAATTTCAAGATCGCAAGGCCCAAATACTCTTCCGCCTCACCTCCTCCACCGGCTGGCCCATGAGGCCTGGTGAGCAGCCCCGCCTCTGCATTCTTGGGCCAGCTTCAGATTCAGCCCGATGTTGTTTTTTTTTTCATACGCTAATTTAGCTAATTTCCAGAGACTGCAGCTTTTACGTAAAAGTCCCTAGAGTTCATGCATTTAATTACTAATTAACCGCATCGGATTTAAACAAACTTTATATGTAATATGCTCAGAATATTGTGTAGATTAATAATATGTCATTTTCATCCCATGTTAAAATGTTTAACTTGCTGTTTATTTAAATTTGCTAATATGCCATGCTAAAATGTTTTATTCATAACTAAATAACCGTGAACTCGGAATTAAATGTTCTTTATATGTAAATGGGGTGGAAAATGCCTAGATTATCATGGTCCACTTTATGTTGCTGTTTAACAACTCTAAAATTGTGTTTAGGGCAGATCAGTACCGAATCTAAAATATTGCTTATGGGGATTTTCCGGAATTGTTGTTTCTTATTTCCGGCCTCATTTAAACTTGCCTAAATAGCTAGTTTAATTATGCTCCACCTCTTGCCATGTTTAATAACATTTAATATTGTTGAGTACCTAACCGAGAGAGAACTAACAGTGTTAGAGAAATTCATCAATATGCAACTCGTTGCATATTGAGCTCCACTTAACTTGTAGTGTTGTTTGTGCATATTGCCATGCCATGCCTCATTAAACCGGACATGCATCATATTTGTTTGTGCATCATGCCATGTTTATGATTGTGATGGTTGTTTACTATGTTGTTTGCTTCTTTTCCGGTTTGCTTCTCTCGTTAGCTTCGGGTTCGTTCCGGAGTTGTGAGGATTCGTTCGACTACGCCCGTTTGTCCTCTTCATGGACTTGATCTTCTTCCTTATGGATTTCGCAAGATGACCATACCTCGAAATCACTTCTATATTTGCTTGCTAGATGCTCGCTTTTTGCTATGCCTATGCTACGATGCCTACCACTTGCTATATCATGCCACCCACATTGCCATGTCAAACCTCTAACCATCCTTTCCTAGCAAACCGTTGTTTGGCTATGTTACCGCTTTGCTCAGCCCTCTTATAGCGTTGTTAGTTGCAGGTGAAGATGAAGTTTGTTCCTTGTTGAACATGGAGATGTTGTTCCTTGTTGAACATGTTTACTTGTTGGGATATCACAATATATCTTATTTAATTAATGCATCTATATACTTGGTAAAGGGTGGAAGGCTCGGCCTTATGCCCGGTGTTTTGTTCCACTCTTGCCGCTCTAGTTTCCGCTATATCGGTGTTATGTTCCCGGATTTTGCGCCCCTAACGCGGTCGGGTGATTTATGGGACCCCTTGACAGTTCGCTTTGAATAAGACTTTTCCAAAGAAGGCCCAACATTGGTTTTACATTTGCCTCACCTAGCCTTTTTTCCCTTGGGAGTCGCGATCCCGAGGGTCATCTTTATTTACCCCCGGCCAATGCTTGTCTAAGCTGTTGGTCCAAACTAGAGCACCGTATGGACCATCCCTTGGCAACTTGGGTTACGCTTGTACTGTGACGCTTAGCTTATCCGGTCATGGCTCGAGACGAGATACGCTGCTACTATCGGGTGTTTCGCACGCGGGAGGTCTTGCTGGACTTGTTTTATTGCTGTGAATGTCTTGTAGCCGGATTCCGAGACTGATCGGGTTTCCGGGAGAAGGTCTATTCTTCGCTGATCGCGAGAGCTTATCATGGGTTGTTGGGACACCCCGCAGGGTTTGAACTTTCAAAGCCGTGCCCGCTGTTATGTGGCGATGGGAATTTGTTAATGTCCGTTGTAGAAAACCCGGTTGATCTTAATTAAAATACACCAATCAAGTGTAACTGTGATGGTCTCTTCTCGCGGAGTCCGGAAGTGAACACGTGTTGGAGTTATGCTTGACGTAAGTAGTTTCGTGGATCACTTCTTGATCATAGTTGTTCGACCGCGCTTTGCCTCCTCTTCGCTTCTCTTTATGTATGTTAGCCACCATATATGCTAGTCGCTGCTGCAGCTCCACCTCACTACCCTGTCCTACCTTTAAGCTTAAATAGTCTTGATCTCGCTGGTGTGAGATTGCTGAGTCCCCGTGACTCACAGATACTTCCAAAACCAGTTTGCAGTGTGCCGATGGGACTGCAGTGTGATGGACCCGAGCTCAAGGAGGAGCTCGATGAAGATCTTGTTCATTGTGTTGTTTTGTTTCAGCTTGATCAAGAGTGGAGCTCAGCTTGGGACGATCGGGATCTGTAGCATTTGGGGTAGTCTTTTTATTTTGGTTCCGTAGTCGGACCTTGATTGTATCTCAGATGATGTAATGTTTTACTCATGTATTGTGTGAAGTGGCTATTGTAAGCCAACTATGTATCTCTTTTCCTTATGTATTACATGGTTGTGTGAAGATTACCTCACTTATGCACATTGCTTTCAATGCGGTTATGTTTCTAAGTCGTGCTTCGACACGGGAGATATAGCCGCATCGAGGGCGCTAAGTTGGTAATCGAGCCTTCCCGACTTAGGAGCCCCTACTTGATTGTTTGTCGACGTTGTTGAGTCTAGAATGGAAAATGTTTTGAGTCTTAGGATTATATATATCGGAGAGTAGGATTCTTTTTACTCCCCATCCCTTCTGCCGCCCGGTGAGGTATCCCGACGAGAGTTTTGACTCTTCTCTTCTCAAATTTCACTAAAAATTTTTAGGATCACGTGGGTATCTTGGAATCGTTCGATGGTTTTGTGACGAGAACATTGTTCTTGGTGCCTCCCGACATTTAGGGGTTGTGGCAGTGTCCCGGGAGTTGAGCTCCGAGGTGTTGTCGCCACAATTTTATCGCTGCAGCTCGAATACCTGAGTTTTACCGACATCAAATCTCTTTTGTGCAGTTGTTGGTGAGATAACCTCGATAGCCCAAGATCGTGGCGAAAAGTGGAGTATTGCCATGACTTGTATAACGGATGTTTTTCAAGGTCGAGGTACACGATTTCCGAGGTTTCTTGGTTATGTGTTGACGGATGGATACAATGGATCTAGGTATTGTTAGTTTGGGTGATATATTTTGTGTCCCTCGTATCCCCAACACCAGATTGCATAACCAGAAAGTTTCGGAGTTTATAGGTGGGAATTCTAGTAGCTTATGTGATATCTTTCCGATGTATGTATGATTTGAGATTGGGGTTCAAAGTTTAGTGGTCCGCCCATTCACGGTCGATTTACAAAGTGGTCGCGAGACGCCTTAAAGAATCCTTGGCTATGCTGATTCGGGACGCCTTGTTTGTCATTCGTGACGTCCTATACGTCAGGTCCGTGGGCCCCACCACGTAACACTTTGGGCGTAAATTCTATCATGTGTTTGTTCCGCTTATTCTGCAAGCCAAATCTTTGTTTTTGTTCCTTTTGTGGTATTCGAGTTGCTTCAATGTCAAGTGTTGATTCCATACCTTTCCTAATTGGTGTTCTCATATTGCTATGTGAATACTAATCCTTCTTGATCACCGAGCTTGTCATGTTAATTCTTTTCCAACCGCGTGTTTCTCTTAAGTGGATCCGATCATTTCAACATCCGCAAGATCAATTCTAAGTTTTTCTCAACGGTGTTTGTTTCATCCATCCCAAGTTGTTTTGTTTTCCGCCTCCCACCCTTTTTCTTCAAGGACTCAGATTTCTTAATCAAGTATCCATTTTATTGAGTGAAGTTTCTTCATTCTTTTCCTTTAATGTTTTATCCGTGATTTCTCATGAAGACGCTTAAGGAAGCTTTAACCTTATCATTGTTCCATTCTAATTTTCTTCTCCGCGGACTCAAGTCAAGTTTTCAGTGTTGATCGATTCTTTTCATCATTTCAAATGCTTTCATGTCGGTGCATCTCTTAATCATCCACTTCGCTATTCAATTGTTCCGAGTGTTGAAGATATCTCGTAAGATTCTAGTTTCCATTCTCAATTCACTCAAGTTCTTTTGAGGATGCTATCTCATTCAAGCCATTTAATTCTACCGTGCAATATCTATTTCAAACAATTGTTCAACGGTGGTTCTTTTGAGGGCCCTAACCCACAGGTTTTTTTTCCCCAGATCTTACCCGACTCTTCTAATTTTCCTGAGTTATTCTCAAATTCTTTCAAAGTTTGATGTAAGAATGAATTATCATCACCAAATGTTTTTCCAAGATCTTCCAAATTATTTTCATTGTTGGTTCAACCTTTCTAATTTTCATTCCGAGTGCCTCAATAATTCATGGTGATGTTCTCGTCGTTATTCTCGAATTTTGAAGACCAAGAAGAGTTTCTTTAAATCTCGCTTCTTTCTCTTCAAGATTCATGGTTCTAGCTTCGTGCCATCCTCATAATTGTTTTGATTGTGAGAATTCTTTTAACCCACCCGAGCATTTCAGAGTCTTTTCAGTTTGATTCTTCGAGCCCATCATCTCAGAATTATTCATTCAAGCTGCTCAACTCTGGTTTTCCAAATCTCACCGTGCATCGTCAAATATCCTCTAATCAGTTCATGATCTCTTCGCTCTAATGTATCTAAATTTTGTCAAGCATCCTTATTCGCTTTACAATTCTTCCCGTGAATTGTGCCTTTGCTACGCTCATTTTCAATTATTATGGTGGTTTGTTCAAGATTTCTCTCCTTCGTTATCATATCAAATCATTCGTTGTTTCCAAATTCCACCGTGGTTCCTTGAAGACCTTCACAAGTTCGCGCCATATCTATCTTAATCCTTTCTACGAGAATAAGTAGTATGCCAAATCCATTGCTTGTCATCAATTTAATTGGTGAAGGATGAGCATAATGTAATTCTTATTCTTGTTCCATCGAGTAAATTAAATTCTTATTCCGGAGGATCATCAAAATTTTGATTTCATTTGTTCATCTTTTCTTTCCGGAGTTCCAACTTTTCTCGGTTATATCATTTCAAAGCTTCATCTTATCACCGCAAGGCTTCACCTTGTGTTTTCAACTTCTCTTCTTTCTATCATCCTTTTGTTTATCGGAGTTCTTCATGGAGGCTCTACATGATGGTTCGTCAAGGATTCTTTTCATTCTTCAATTGTTCTTCAAGATTTTTCTCTCGAGTTAAGATCCGCCAAGCTATACTCTAAAATAAGCATGGTGTTCAACACATGTTTTGTTTTGAGGAGTTCAAGTATTCTTCTTTTGCATTCAAGTGCAATTCTTTCTACCTTATCTCTTGAGATGGTGTTATGTCATTCTCGGCAATTTGAGCTCGTGTTTCATGATTCACATGTTGTCAAGAATGAGGTATTTTAAATCCATCAATCTCTTCATTGGAGTTATCTTGGGCTATATTTCACCTAAAGCTTTCCCTAAGGATTGTTGCTATTTATGGTGCTTATTAATGACCCAAGTTCTTCATTTGTCCTCCCGTGAAATAAGTTTTTCGCCTCCTTGTTGATATCAATCCAATCGCTTGTTTCATGGTGGCGTAAGCTCACCTCATAATGTGGAGATGTTTCCATAAGCCCACTACAAGTTTATTCATTTCGTTGTTGGTTTTCCAACAACTCCGCTCAATTCTTCTTTGCAAGGGTGCTTTTCCAAGTTCATTTGTGGCGAAGTTGTCATTTTCTTCTCCATTCCTTTATTCCAACGACCTATCTTCAATTTTTCTTCCGGAGGCATTGTGATGTTGCACTCTTCACCCATCATCTTTCTTTTGTCAAGATCATGTTCTTTTTCTTGCTTATCCATTTAACCGAGTGTCATGTTTTCATTCGAAGTTCTCTCATCTTATCAAGTTTTGCCTCGCTTCTCAACCGGAGAGCTGTCTGAAATCTTTCTTACCCCTTGTGCTTTTTTTCAATAGTTCCGAGGCGTATGTTGTTGATTTCATCAAGTATCATCCCATCTTCTCAAGTTCATGTTATATTCCTTCCATGCTCAATCGGAGTGCTGCCCAATTCTTCCTCTCTCATCTTGTTTTAAACGGAGTGGTTTCAATTCTATCTTGTCCATTAAACTCTTGATTCATGCCTTTTCAACCTTCAAGTTATCGTAATGTTCCTTGTTCATCTTTTCTAACGGATTGTTTGCAATCTCGCTCATCTTCGTTGTTTTCTTTCTTTCATTTTGCTCAACCTCTCAAGGTTCATGGTTTCACCTGCTTGTCAAAGAAGCAACTTAGTTTTACCTCTCATCTTCCTCGCCCTTTCCCTCCGTGCCATCCTAGATCTCGGACGAGATCCTCTCGTAGTGGTGGAGTGTTGTAACACCCTCGATACAACTTTCCATATTCGTGAATCTCGACTCTTGCCCTTCCGGAGATGTGATTTATTATTTCCTTCGTGGTTGGGTTTTATCTGTTGTTTTGCTTTTTGTTCTTGTTATGCATCTAGTCTCATGTCATCATCTGCATTTCATCCGCATGTTTTTCAAAACTTGCATCCGCTCGGTTCCGCCGGTTCTTCCGTTGTCCGCTCCGGGTCCGGATACACTCGCACGCGCTACGCTGCACCTCCAAATATTATTTTATAAGTGGTATAATAATGTTCTCGAATGGGTTGCAACTTGTCAGCGGTCTTATTATAGTGTAGACAGGCCCGCCAAGTTTCACGATTCGAGTTCGCTTTGATGCCCAACCGCTATATTTATAACCGCTGATATAGTCGGCCTAGCGCCGACGCTGACATCCGAATCTGCCACGGGCGCCTGCTTCTCTCTCTCTCAGCTCGAGGCATTCTACACAGTCCACTTGCAGCCCACCAACCTCCCTCCTAGATCCTCCGATCCGAGCCGTCTGATGTCGATCTCAGCCCCAAACGCCCAAAACCCCCCAGAGACTAAACCCCAGCCCCCTTTCCTATTTAAACCCCTCCTCCTTAGATTTTGGGCAGCCTACCCTTCCCTAACCCCCAACCGCAGCTAATCCCTCCTCCTGGATCTCCGCCGCCTCCTCACCCCCCGCCACCACCTCCTCAATGCCACGTGGCGCCACGCTGCTGGTTGCGCCGCCACCACCGCCGCCTCCTCCAACCGAAGCGGCGCCACGCCGCCTCAGCCCTCCGCCATGGGCCCGCCAAGCCTGGATCCGCCCACAGAAGCTCCGCTCAAGGCCGGGCGCCTCAAGGCTTCCTGCTTCTCGATCGGATCGAGGGAGGAGCCTCACCCCGAGTCCTCCCCAAGACGCCTCCGCTGTCTCCGCCTCACGCTGAACCTCGCTGAGTGGGGAGTGGCTGCCCCACGGGCGACTCCCTGTGCCAGCTCCGCCTCGCCTCTCTCCTTCCCCTCTTTCACCTGCCTGCCTCACCCCTTCGCCCTCGCAGGAACCCCACCACAGGGTGCTCAGCCTGCCGCTGCCATGTGGGGCCTGGCTGGCCACTCGAGACCAGATCCGCGCCTCTGCCGCCTGGATCCGCCCATTCCCGCCGACCTCCCGATTCCGCGAGCTCCCCACCGCTGCCGGGCCCATGGCCTTCTCCGGGCCCTGCCTGCCTCCTGCTAGGGATCACATACTGAAGGCTGGCTGGTCACAGGCTCCCCAAATACCAGCAGCCCACCTCAAAGATCGGCAAGGCCTGGGGCCTCTTCCGCCTCACCTCCTCCACCGGCTGGCCCATGAGGCCTGGTGAGCAGCCCCGCCCCTGTGCATTCTTGGGCCAGCTTCAGATTTAGCCCGATGTTGTTTTTTTTCATACGCTGCGAATTTAGCTAATTTCCAGAGACTGCAGTTTTACAGAAAAGTCCCTAGAGTTCATGCATTTAATTACTAATTAACCGTGCATCGGATTTAAACAAACTTTATATGTAATATGCTCAGAATATTGTGTAGATTAATAATATGTCATTTTCATCCCATGTTAAAATGTTTAACTTGCTGTTTATTTAAATTTGCTAATATGCCATGCTAAAATGTTTTATTCATAACTAAATAACTGTGAATCTCGAATTAAATGTTCTTTATATGTAAATGGGGTGGAAAATGCCTAGATTATCATGGTCCACTTTATGTTGCTGTTTAACAACTCTAAAATTGTGTTTAGGGCAGATCAGTACCGAATCTAAAATATTGCTTATGGGGATTTTCCGAATTGTTGTTTCTTATTTCCGCCTCATTTAAACTTGCCTAAATAGCTAGTTTAATTATGCTCCACCTCTTGCCATGTTTAATAACATTTAATATTGTTGAGTACCTAACCGAGAGAGAACTAAATAGGTTAGAGAATTCATTAATATGCAACTCGCTGCATATTGAGCTCCACTTAACTTGTAGTGTTTTTGTGCATATTGCCATGCCATGCCTCATTAAACCGACATGCATCATATTTGTTTGTGCATCATGCCATGTTTATGATTGTGATGGTTGTTTACTATGTTGTTTGCTTCTTTCCGTTTGCTTCTCTCGTTAGCTTCGGGTTCGCTCCGAGTTGTGAGGATTCGCTCGACCACGCCTCGCTTGTCCTCTTCATGGACTTGATCTTCTTCCTATGGATTTCGTGCAAGATGACCATACCTCAAATCACTTCTATCTTTGCTTGCTAGATGCTCGCTTTTTGCTATGCCTATGCTACGATACCTACCACTTGCTATATCATGCCACCCACATTGCCATGTCAAACCTCTAACCATCCTTTCCTAGCAAACCGTTGTTTGGCTATGTTACCGCTTGCTCAGCCCCTCTTATAGCGCTGTTAGTTGCAGAAGATGAAGTTTGTTCCTTGTTGAACATGGAGATGTTGTTCCTTGTTGGAACATGTTTACTTGTTGGGATATCACAATATATCTTATTTAATTAATGCATCTATATATTTGGTAAAGGGTGGAAGGCTCGGCCTTATGCCTGGTGTTTTGTTCCACTCTTGCCGCCTCTAGTTTCCGCTATATCGGTATTATGTTCCCGGATTTTGCGCCCCTAACGCGGTCGGGTGATTTATGGGACCCCTTGACAGTTCGCTTTGAATAAGACTTTTCCAAAGAAGGCCCAACATTGGTTTTACATTTGCCTCACCTAGCCTTTTTCCCTTGGGAGTCGCGATCCCGAGGGTCATCTTTATTTACCCCCACCCGGCCAATGCTTGTCTAAGTGTTGGTCCAAACTAGAGCACCGTATGGACCATCCTTGGCAACTTGGGTTACGTTGCTACCAGACGCTTAGCTTATCCGGTCGTGGCTCGAGACGAGATACGCGCGGCTACTATCGTGGTGTCGGCACGCCGGAGGTCTTGCTGGACTTGTTTTATTGCTGTGAATGTCTTGTAGCCGGATTCCGAGACTGATCGGGTTTCCCGGGAGAAGGTCTATTCTTCGCTGATCGCGAGAGCTTATCATGGGCTGTTGGGACACCCCGCAGGGTTTGAACTTTCAAAGCCGTGCCCGCGGTTATGTGGCAGATGGGAATTTGTTAATGTCCGTTGTAGAAAACCCGGTTGATCTTAATTAAAATACACCAATCAAGCTGTGTAACTGTGATGGTCTCTTCTCGGCGGAGTCCGGGAAGTGAACACGGTGTTGGAGTTATGCTTTGACGAAGTAGTTTCAGGATCACTTCTTGATCATAGTTGTTCGACCGCTTTTGCCTCCTCTTCTCGCTTCTTTTTATGTATGTTAGCCACCATATATGCTAGTCGCTTGCTGCAGCTCCACCTCACTACCCTGTCCTACCTTTAAGCTTAAATAGTCTTGATCTCGCTGGAGTGAGATTGTTGAGTCCCCGTGACTCACGTGATACTTCCAAAACCAGTTTGCAGTGCCGATGGGACTGCAGGTGATGGACCCGAGCTCAAGGAGGAGCTCGATGAAGATCTTGTTCATTGTGTTGTTTTGTTTCAGCTTGATCAAGAGTGGAGCTCAGCTTGGGACGATCGGGATCCGTAGCATTTGGGGTAGTCTTTTTTATTTTGGTTCCGTAGTTGGACCTTGATTGTATCTGTATGATGTTATGTTTTACTCATGTATTGTGTGAAGTGGCGATTGTAAGCCAACTATGTATCTCTTTTCCCTTATGTATTACATGGGTTGTGTGAAGATTACCTCACTTGCGACCTTGCTTTCAATGCGGTTATGCCTCTAAGTCGTGCTTCGACACGTGGGAGATATAGCCGCATCGAGGGCGTTACACTCTTCCCAAATATTGAGCGGGAAGGGCGCCAACAATTGGCCATTTTGAAGGGGAACATCTAGTACACTTATCCTGACTAAAGTCGGTCCTCGCCTGCCAAAGGCTCTGACGATGACACCGGCTTGGGCTCCATGATGACCTCCTTCCTGCCGTTCTGCTGGTCTTGGTCTTGTTGCACCGAAATGGTTGCCTTTGCTGGATGCTCTTGGCCTGCGCTTGCCTCCTTTGCACCAAAGAGGAAATGAGGACACTCATGGCTGGCGCCTCACCGGGCGCCTCTTGGTCGCCATGGCTTGAGTCATGGGCACCTCGTGAGGTACCCCGCCTTGATCTCTCCGCCTCATGAGCCAGCCACCGACGAGGCTGCGGCTCGAGGAAGCTTCCTGTCGCCCCGCCTCATGAGGCTTCGGGCCTCGTGAGGGTCTTGAGCTCAGGCTGACAAAGATGGGCCAGACTGGCCACCCTTGAGCCACGCCAAGAGGCCGCAGCTGTGCAAGTCTGGGTACCCCATTCCTGTAACGCCGACAAGAGCTCCCCTGCCCAAGGCACGCCTGACTTGGCTTAGCAGAGAAGCTGGCAAGGCGCGGCGTCTGCTGGGTCTCTAACAGCCATGCCTTTTGGGCGCCGCATGGCGGTTGATTGGACGCGGGCGCCTCCACTTCCCAAATGACGCCTTTGGCAATTGCACAAACCGACAAGAGAGCGGCACCTGCCTAGGCTTTACCTCCTTTGCCTTCTCCAAATATTGCCCAGATCCACTTTCTCGCCTCCTATCCTTCCCGCTCTCGAAATCCTCAGATCTACTCCGATCCCGCGTCTCTAGCAAGGAATGGTGCTCGCTGCACTCTCGGCCGAGCTTGGTACTCGCTCGCTTTGGACTCCCGAACGTGTCGAAGAAGAGCCTTGCTCCGGCGCCGGATGATGGCGGCGCAAGGCAACGACGGGCAGCGGTGCTCAAGGCTGGCTCGCCTTCCCGAGGACCGAGGGAGTCCTGGATTAGGGGTGTCCGGATGGCCGACTATGACCTTGGCCGGACTCGACTATGAACATACAGGATTGAAGACTTCATCCCCGTGTCCGATGGGACTTTCCTTGGCGTGGAAGGCAAGCTTGGCGATACGGATATGTAGATCTCCTCCCATTGTAACCGACTCTATGTAACCCTAACCTCTCCGGTGTATATATAAACCGGAGGGTTTTAGTCCCAGAGGACTAACAACATTCATACCATAGGCTAGCTTCTAGGTTTAGCCTCTCGATCTCGTGGTAGATCTACTTGTACTACCCATATCATCAATATTAATCAAGCAGGAGTAGGGTTTTACCTCCATTGAGAGGGCCCAACCTGGGTAAAACATCGTGTCCCTTGTCTCCTATTACCATCCGCCTAGACGCATAGCTCGGGACCCCTACCCGAGATCCACCGGTTTTGACACCGACATTGGTGCTTTCATTGAGAGTTCCTCTATGTCGCCATCTTTAGGCCCGATGGCTCCTCCGATCGTCAACAACGACGCTGTCTAGGGCGTAGACTTTTCCCCGACAGATCTTCAGATTCGCGGCTTTGCATCGCGGGCCAATTCGGCTGGCCATCCGGAGCAGATCGTGCCACGCCTCGCCATCAGTCAGATTTGAAGTTTGAACTACACGGCCGACGTCCCGGAGACTTGATCTTTGATGGGTTCGAGCCACAGCCAAGCGCCACGACTGGCTATGATGGGCATGATCTAGCTCGCCACCAACAAGGCCTCGAGGTCGACTCAGGTCCGCCCCGACTTTAGCTCGAGCCGATCGCGCCAATCGAGGACGGGTGGCTGGACACCGCCTGGGCTGCAATCTCATGCAATCGAGCCAACACCATACATGTCCTCTCCGGACCAACCTTCCGCGCCCGCTAATCGAACCGACATGCTGATCATGGAGTTCACCGCCGACATCTTTCAGACTCTCCTTTCGCGACATTGTGAATTCACTAAAGTCTCTCTCTTATCGAGAGCCCTGGCCGGACTATGGTCAAGCAAGGTTGGGATGCGACGACGAAGAAATTCAAAGCCCACCCACCACCCACTTTGTAGCCACCGCCGATGATTTAATCATCATGCTCGACTCGACCAAGACATCGACGGTATGGACGCCGATGCGAAGATGACTAAGAACCAGCGCCACAGTAGCAATCGGAAGGCCACCGCCATATGACATATACATGGTGGACACCCCAAAAGAAGGAACGGCGATGGAACAATGGAGGATGAACCTCCAAGAAACAGCCTAAGCGCCGCATCACGCCGCCTAAATCCCCACCACAAAGAAATGGCGATTCCGGCACGGGAGATAATAACACCCCGGATAGTGCCGAAGACAATCCCCTCCAGCAGGATTCAGTGCAAGAGGATGGAGAAGCCATCCCTCATGAGAGAGCGGCAGACAGAGAGGTGGAGGACGATAATTACATGCCTCCCTCCGAAGACGAGGCAAGCCTCGACGATGACGAATTTGTCGTGCCTTCGGATCCCGTCGAACAAGAGCGTTTCAAACGCAGGCTTATGGCCACGGCGAGCAGCCTCAAGAAAAAACAGCAACAACTTAGAGCTAACCAAGACTTGCTAGCCGACAGATGGACTGATGTCCTTGCGGGTCAAGAGTACGAACTCGAACGCCTCCAAGAGCTACCTAAAATGCAGGCTGCTACCCCGCTTAGAGGAGGAAGCACCTAGACCTACATCACCAGCGCATGATGCGCCGACCGCCACCTCGTGGTCGCTGACAGAGAGGCCTCTCGCCCTCCACTCAAGCCGCACTCAAGGCCGCCAAAGAATACCAAGGCATGGGGAAATGCGCCACTGCGAGATATATTGGAGGACAGGGCAAGGCAAACAAGATCGATCTATGGATCGCGGGCGCCCTACGACACGTGATTTACAACCGCCATACCAGATATGGTAAATCCACCGGCCGAACACAAGAGACAAAGCTCATTTGAGCTACGCCGATATAGCCCAATATGCAGGCGCCGACACCCACTATGCTTCACAGATGAAGTAATGGATCATCAAATCCCGAGGGTTTCAAACCCAGAACATCGAATCATATGATGGCACAACAGATCCGGCGGTATGGATCGAGGATTATCTCCTTCATATCCACATGGCCCATGGGCGATGATCTACACGCCATCAAATACCTCCCACTCAAGCTTAAAGGACCAGCTCGGCATTGGCTTAACAGCTTGCCGCCAGAATCAATTGGTTGTTGGGAGGACTTGGAAGCCGCATTCCTCGACAACTTCCAGTGGCACCTATGTGCCACCACCGATGCCGATGACCTAAGCCACATAATTCAGCAGCCAGAGGAATCGGCCGACAATTCCTCGACACGGTTCCTAACCAAGAAAAATCAAATAGTCGATCGTCCGGACGCAGAGGCCCTCGCAGCCTTCAAGCATAACATCCATGACGAGTGGCTTGCCCGCACCTAGGGACAGAAAAGCCAAATCCATGGGAGCCCTCACAACACTCATGACCCGCTTATGGGAGAAGACAGCTGGCTAGCTCGTAGTAATAACATGACCAAGAGCCTGTAATTGGATACCAAGGAAAACATTGGCAGGTCGCCGCAACAAGTAAAGCGACGATTAACGGCGCCAATGCCGAGGATACGGTAGCATGCCGGATTCAGAGGCTCTAAACCCGGCACGAAAAGCCGCTCAAAAGAAATACTCCGGCCCGCCCAATTTGGACAGAATACTGATCGCCGCGCGATACACGGCACCTCGAAAACCAGCCAACCACACCAACAGGGATTGTTGGGTGTTCAAGCAGCAAGCGTTAAACGCCGAAAACAATGACGAGGAGGAACCCCGTCACGAACAATAGGGGATGAAGGGCTTCCCACACAAGTGCGGACGGTGAACATGATATACGCAACCCACATACCCAAAAGGGAGCGGAAGCGCACTCGTGGACCTATATGCGCTGGAGCCACGCCGCCAAAGTTCAACCCATGGTCCTCCCGCCCGATCACTTTTGATCAAGGGACCACCTTCACTAGCATCCGCCATGGCGGATTCGCCGCATTGGTTCTAGACCCAATCATTGACAGATTTCACCTCACTAGAGTACTTATGGACGGCGGCAATAGCCCTGAACTCGCTTATCAGATACAAGTAAAATGGGCATAGATCCCTCAAGGATTAAACCCACAAAGACGACCTTTAAAGGCGTCATACCAGGTGTAGAGGCCAACTATACAGGCTTAGTTACACTTGAGGTGGTCTTCGGATCCCCGGATAATTTCCGAAGCGAGGAGTTAATCTTCGACATAGTCCCGTTCCGCAGTGGCTATCAAGCACTACTCGGACGAACCGCATTTGCAAAGTTCAATGCGGTGACGCACTATGCATACCTCAAGCTCAAGATGCCAGGCCCTCGAGGAGTCATTACGGTCAATGGAAACACCGAACGCCTCTCCGAACGGAGGAGCATACGGCGGCCCTCGCGCGAAGTAATGGGCAGCCTCTCAAGGAAATTCTCCAACCGCCATTAAACGTCTGAAACCGCTGCGCGCCTGAGTAACCTACAACAAGACCGCCGGCATGTTCCGAGCATGCGTAGCAAGGCGGCCCCAACCCCAGCCTCGCGAACTGTGAAACCAAGACTACATGTACATAATTACGCCCGAAATACCATGGGCATAGGGGAGGGCACAACCACGCATGCCCAAATGCGGCTCAACCGCACTAGGGGCTCCCGATTTGTCATTCTTTTCTTACTTTCAGTGACTCCACTTCACGGAAGGCCTGTCCGCAAGACAATCGCCAACACACGATGCAACAGCCGTGAGGCGAAAGCTACGCCGAGTATCCAGTGGTCTCTATAACTAACAGTATACTTGTTTCACATATCATCCCGCAGCTCGCTCGGAGGGGGGACATGTTAAATAGTCCCATCTCTTGCTTATCACACTATTTGTATCGCTCGCTTTTACCGCAGACTTTTCAATAAACAATATACATAGCTTTTGTCTATTATTGCATTCCTTTTTTATAAAAATATGTTCAGTTATGACATTATGCAACCTGCACACTTTGGTACGGCCAATACACCAGGGGCTTACGTGCCCCAGAATATGGTGTGAGAAGTCCGAACACTCTCATGAGTGCGGTTGTCGGCGTTCTAGGAACGGGGGTACCCAAACTTGCCTGCTTGCTGCGTGGCTCAAGGGGTGGCCCAGCATGGCCCATCTTCATCAGCACAAGCTCAAGAACCTCGCGAGGGGCCATGCCACGCGGGGCGGTCGACAGGAAGCTTCCTCAGGCGCGGCCTCACAACTGGCTAGCGAGGAGGCGGAGGATCAAGGCGGGTACCTCACGAGGTGCCCATGACGCAAGCCATGATTTACTAAGGGCGCCAGCGGGCGCCAGCCCACAGAAGGTCCTCATTTCTCTTTGGTGCAAAGGAGGCGCGCAGTAGAGCATCAAGCAAAGTCCACCATTTTGTGCAACAAGACCAAGACCAACGCGAACGGTAGGGAAGGAGGTCATCATGGAGCCCAAGTCAAGGCCACCTGCCGAGCCTTTGACAAAGAGGACCAACTTTAGTCAGATAACTGTATCGCATGTTCCCTTCAAATGGCCAATTGTTGGCGCCTCTTCCCACTAATATTTGGGAAGAGGCCCAGGCCTCGCCATAAATAGGGACTAGCCACCCACAGGGGAGGAGGGAGGATCTTGGATCCAGAACCGAGAACACAGCTAGAGATCGAGCAATAGAGAGAGAGAGAGAGAGAGAGAGAGAGAGAGCGACCGAACTCCCCCTGGCAGTTCGTCGCACCGGCCAAGAACAGACCCTCGCGAGGCTGTTCTTCCTTGTATTATTCATCATCAGCCCCTAAGGCAATCCACCACACCGCACACTGGAGTAGGGTATTACACCATAATGGTGGCTCGAACCAAAGATAAACCTTGTGTCTCTTGTGTTGCTCTTGTGTAGTTTAGATCTCATGCGAGGCGCCGAGGTGCAGTAGGTAGGGGTGAGATCTCCAAGCTGCACCCCTGTAGTTCGAACCCAGAGGGTCTGCCAAACCCGAACCGACATTTGGCGCGCTGTAGGGGTGCACCGAGCTTTCTTCCGCCGACCCGCCTCCGCCAACATCACGGTTTGCCTATGATGAGCAGCGCCGCCCACTCCGTCGCCAAGAGGCTCAGGCCGGGGGCTCAGCCTTGGCCCTAGCCCGCGACAAAAGGGATGGTCGAACAAGTTCAAGCCGGAGACGCCATCGCGCTTACAACGGCACGACAGATCCACCGCCTTCCCGCTATGTATGAGGAGGCTGCCCCGAGGTAGGAGGCGCATAGGGTCATGGCTAACTGGCTTCCCATGGCCCTCACTGGGCGCCTCGCGCATGTGGTTGCTCCACCGCCAGCGGCTTCCGTGGGCTCTCTGGGAGGAGCTGCCTGACCTCTTCCTCGACCAAAGACGGCGCCGGGCGCTTCGGGTCGCAGCAGCTCTCCCTGGCGGCTCACAGCGCCACCTTCAAAGCCGCCACGCTGCCATTCGCTCACATAACGGGGCTGCCTCCGCAAGAGCATGGGGTCCTCCGGTCGGGCGGGCGCCAAGGCCGATTCGCCTTCAACTTGGAGGATCACCCTCCAACTCAGCTCCGCTTCTAAGGCCCCAATGTTGTGCACCCCACCATCTGCCAGTGTGGCTCGCCAGGACCTCATCGACGGCGCGCTGGCCTCAGCGGTTTCTGTTGAAGCCTTCAGCTTCCTCAATATACCACTGAGCGGCTTCAGCCCAAGAGGCCCTTCTTGGCGCTTTCGGAGGCGGTTCACCTGCCCTCGGGGTAGATCCGCCTTCCGTGACCTTCGCACCTACGATAACTTCCGCACCGAAAGCTCATCGACTTCGACATTGCCCCCATCGGCCTCCCATACAACGCCATCCTCGTTACCCAGCACTAGCCCGATTTATGGTCACTGACCACCCCGTGACAACCTCATGAAGATGCTCGGGAGCAGCGGCGCTCTTCCGTGTCCGGAGACGCCGGATGCGCTATGAGTGCTCAAGCTCGTCTTCAAGATCGCGGCGGCGGCACAGCCCGCCGACCAGACGCCTCGAGCCTAAGGCTACGCCGCCAAGAAGAAGCAATGAGTTCACCCAAGACAAGGCAGAAACCAAAGAGCATCGGGTCGACGAGGATGGGTCCACCAACGCCACCTTCACCATAGGCGCCAACCTCGAGCCCGAAAGCAGAGGAGGCCCTGGTCAAGTTCCTGCGAGTGAATAAGAAGGTATTCGCGTGGGAACCAGATCAGTTGGCAGGGATCCCAAGTGGTGTAATCGAGCACCACCTCAACGTGTGCCCCAACGTACGCCCCGTGAAGCAGAAAGCGAGATGGCAGTCCACTGAAAAGCAGGCTTTTTCATCGTCCAAGAGACCCACAAACTAGAAGCAGCAGGGGTCATTCACGAGGTCCGATACCTGATTGGTTGGCTAACCCAGTTGTCGTGCCAAAGAAAGGGGGAAGGAACGCATGTGTCGATTTCACCAACCTCAACAAAGCCTGCCCTCGTGATCCATTCTCTCCTCGAATCGATCGATCGCCGATTCCACCGCCGAAAAGCACCTGTTATGTTTCCTCGATGCCTTCCGCTATCACCAGATCAAGATGGCGGTAGAAGACGGAAAAACGGCCTTCCTGCCCCTGGTGGAGTGTATCACACAAGGATGTCGCCAAGGCGCGAACGCAGAGCGACCATTCAGCCGGTCGATGCACATCACCTTGGGTCCGCAGCTCGGAGGAATGTTGAGGCCTACATCGATGACATTGTGGTGAAGTCTCTGGAGGCCAAAACCCCCGACACAAGACTGGAGGAAACCTTCATGAGCCTCGACGCAAAGGAACCTGTGGCTCAACTCCGAGAAGTGTGTCTGGGTCCCTCGCAAGCTCTTGGGCTTCCTTGTGTCCTATCAGGCATCGAGGCTAACCTGCAAAAGGTCAAGGCAACGAGGACATGAGCCCGCCAAGACCCTCAGAGAAATGCAGAAGCTCACTGGGCGCGTGGACTGCATCTAGGACGCTTTCATCTCCAAGTTGGGGGAACGAAGGCCATCCTTCTTCAAGCTAATGAAGAAAAGGGCCCTTTAAATGGATCAAGAGGCCGACACATGCTCCAAGATCTCAAAAGGTACTTAACCAGC
>JAHIAM010003656.1:0-43298 GCA_021605205.1 Aegilops longissima | reverse complement strand
CCCCTGACCGTCCCTTGCGTCTCCACGATGGCGCGGGTCTGCTCGCCGCCTCCCGTTGACTCACAGGCTTGTTGGGCGGCACCTGCGATGAAAGCGGGGACTCGGCGCATGCCACGGTTTCAATAGTGGCGTTAATTGCGTGATGGTCTTTGTTCCAAAATACCTTGGTTCTTCATTTGTCAACTTGTCAAAAGCAGCTTTCCGAATTGAAAAAAAACTTCAATCGTGGTTGTTTTGACCGATTTCCTTGATTGCCCCCGACGTTCTTGCAAGCTGCAAAATCATCGAGCATTGGTTGGTGGCTGCCATGATACGCGGGCCTCGGGCGGACTACTAAATACCACTACTAATCGCCCTAATATGGCCATTAATGGCCATCCGGTCCATTCTTTATAATTTTTACTAATGGCGCACCATGTCGCCATTAGTATCGTATATAATGGCGCCCCGGTCGCCATTAGTATATTAAAATCGCCATTAGTATGCCTCGGGGCATGTATACCAGTGCTTTGGCATACTAATGGCGCACCACCTTGGATTGCCATTAGTAACGCCATACTAATGGCGCCTTCGAATCGCCATTAGTATGCCTTTCATACTAATGGGCCTTTATCATGTGATCGCCATTAGTATGAATATTAGGTTTTTTATTTTTTTATTTTTCTTTTTTCACAGGTTACAAAATGTATAATTTGACAAAATATAGACACACACATCAACAATAGATTCATCAAATACAATAGAAGATTAGTCTTTGAATACAATTCATCATATTAGTCTCGAATACAATTCATCATATTAGTCTCGAATTGAAAAGACCGAACAAAGATAAACATTATATTACAAGTCTCGAGACCTGATGCGAGTTTATCTTCGCATTACAAGTCGATGTCGATCATCTAAACTACCATCACATAGAAGGCTGCGGTCATCACGATGAGCATCATCACGATGAAACTTCGTCTTCATCCGGTTCCTCAACCTCCCTCCTTGCTAGATGGCGGGTATCTAGATTCCTCGGCCCTAGTGGTGTACCCTTTTCTTTTTACCGC
Organism: Aegilops longissima; assembly: GCA_021605205.1. Lineage (NCBI taxonomy): Eukaryota > Viridiplantae > Streptophyta > Magnoliopsida > Poales > Poaceae > Aegilops > Aegilops longissima. Next base: position 42,246 of record JAHIAM010003656.1, on the reverse strand, counting down.
TGAATCGGTGAACCTTCTCCGACACTCCTCCAGTCATCGTAACTCGGGAACCTTACCCTTGTACCGACATCGTCGGCATCGCTATACTAGCCAAACGTTAGTACCAATTCCAAGACAATACATAAGCAATATATAAGTATCAGGGCGATCGGAAGAAAAGCAAGACATTAATAGCATCGATTACATCTAAGTTGAGCGACTCTAAAACAAAGAGACATACTACAAGTTCATTAAAGTTTAATTACAACATGAGCCAATCGATGTTTGAACTGAACAACTCGACTCAAGGGACGGGCGTGGATGAAGCCGCCGTCTATTAGGATATGAAAGAGCAGGCGTTGTCATCCTGCATTTGTAGCATTTTCGATGTCCTGTTGACGGTTGATTTCGAGGTAGAACTGCCCAGTGCGAAGGACATCTTGATGGATGATTTCCGCAAACTCCTTTGGATGGAAAGAATTCTTGTCGGTCCGCGTCTGGATTGCCGACGCTGCGGCCCAATCTTGGGTTTTCGGTGGAAGTTGATGATGGTCGTCGATCCCGCATGTGATGGATGGGTAGTAGGCACCCTTCGACCGCCCGGTTTGCGGCCGGGAGCGTCGTATTTGGGAGAACCGTGCTTGCCGTGCCGAATAGGCCTGGTGAAGGTGCCTCCAGTTTGGCGTGGCAGGAGAACATCATCAAGAACCTTCTTGACATTTGTGTATCGTTGTTGACGGTCCGTTAAATCGTGGCCATGGAATATTTGGGGCTTAGGAGGATGGCGTGCAGCGTGTGTCCTGCAGAAAACACGGAATGTTAAAGAAAACGATCGAAATGTAAAATTCATATTTACGGGCGGTTGAGGGGACTTTCGGGAAAGTAAGGCGCGAGAAGTTATCCTTATCTTGGTTTGGAATGCGCCGGTAAGAACTTCGCGACTTGCGGTCCCAGCCTGCCCAAGATCTTGGCAGTAGAAGTTGACTATCCGATGTCCGGGGTCTTTCGAATGATCCGCATCCCATACTGCGAAAATAGCGAGCGAAGGTTAGTGCAGCGGATGAAGGTTCAACATAGCGTGGATGTCATCAAAGCGGAGACGATTGCCCGATGGAGTTATCCACAAAGCCCTTGCCCTCGGCACCTTAGCGCGAAAAGGGTATACCATCCTTCTCCAAGGCGCCTTCTCCAAAGAAGAACAACATCATGCAGAGACTCCCAAGCACGGTTGCAGCATTGAGCATATTTGTGGTGCTCGCCCTACCGCCAATACCCTCCTCGAGATATCCTGCGGTGAAGGTGGCCCGTCGACCGGATCTTTCGGTGCTGGCTGCTCGCACCCTTCTTAGTCTTTCTTTTGCGTGCCTTCTTCTTCTCCGTAATGGGACCGAGTTTTGCTCACAGACCGCCTTCTTGAGTGTGTTGGGGCTGATAATATTTCACCTCCCTATCGAGGCTCGGTGAAGTCGGCGCTGGGCGTCTCCAGAGCTGAGCGGGGCGGTTTGGCTTCTCCGTCGAGCTAGATCGCACGTCTTTTGTTGGGTTTGGTTCGAAAGGCCCCATGGTGCCATCATACCCATGCCGGCAAAATCTTGATCGGCGTTGCCAAATGTATCATAGTTCGTCGTCGTCATTCGATCTTGCCATATGCATGTTTGGATCGATGGCATAGGGATGTCCGGCACCGTTCGGCCGTCTTGCCATGGGGCCGACTTGGCGCCCCGGCGGGTTGTCTTTGGGGTGGTGTCCCCCCAAGCGAATCCTCTTGGAGCAACCGCCGGCGGGCGAGGTCATCCGTCATCATCGTCGGCCCCGGCGGTGATCGGGGTAACAAGTTGCGCGGCGACCGAACGTTGAACCCTAAACAAGTTGGGTGGCATCGGTCCGTGGAACAAGGGTTGCCGGTTGAGCGATTTTGCCCTTGGCGACATCGACCAACTTCGTTGTTCACGAAGTGGAGAAGTGCACGTCGGCGGCGCCCTCGAAAACATGTAGGCGTCGGGATGCCGTCAAAACAAGAGATGAAGTCCTCGGCGAGAGAAACAGGGTTACCGTGATGATGGCGTCGAGCTCGGCTAATGTAGAAAACGCCAGCGGTAGCGTGCATTGGGAGGGCGCTTCTCGAGGTGCGGCGGCGTAACCGGGTGCTTAAGCTTGCGGCGTCGGAGAACCAATGCCGCCTCGCGGAAGGCACCAATAGCCCGCCATCGCATTATCGAGTTGCTGGCCGTGAAGCTAGGAATCGAGGCCCCTGTTGGCGCCCCAATGCCTCAACCCGAGATCAAAGGTAGGCACAAAGGCGGTGATTCGCTCCAGTCGTTGTTCCACTTGCTCTTGGACAATCTCGGAATCCGCCCCTGTGCCTTGAGTTCTTGAACCTCTCGCGCTGGCTTTCCGGCTGGTCTTTTCTCCTTCCCCCCAGCGGTATAGTATGACCCCATTTTGTCGACAAGCCTTTCGGCCACCAACCAGGGCGTCGACTTCTTGAGCTTATCCTTGTTCTTCATTACATTCCCCTATTTAGGTGGTGTCCCAAGGGTTGCTCGAGTGACCCAGCGCTCTGCTTTGATCGCTGCGGAAGGAATGTGAACCATTTAGAAATTGGCTTCATTAATTAGAATGCAACCATATGGAGCTAATTACGGGGTGTATTCCTTACGAACAAGCTCAAGCTGCCTGGTCTTGGATCCGTGGTAAGCTCCTTTGTTTTGGGTCCTTCTTTGGGGCCGACAAAGTTCTGTCCTTGTCACCCATTATGAAGGGGTAGGCCGCTTTGGATCCGCCTCCTCCTTGTCCCATAAGGCTCCGCCACTCTGTAACCGCCGGGCAGTGTGTGTTCCCCTATGTTCAGCTCCGCATTTGTTTCCCCACTCCTTGATTGGGAGCTTGCGGTGCTCGAGCAATTGATCTTGAAGTCGTTGTAGTCATCTTGGTGATCGAAGGATTTTTCTCCTTGATCTTCTCCTCTCACCTTTCTCGATCATTCTCTTCACATTGCTTTTCCAAGTAACGGGCCTTGCTCATCTTCGTGAGGCAGCATTGTTCACTTTATTCCCTTTGAGGCTTGTGTTTTCAAATTCAGCGGGGAACTTGTTCGTTTGCACCGTGAAGAGGAGGTTGCCAAAATTCCCTCGGTCGGGATGCCTCGGTTCTCGGTGTTGATCGAGGCGGTGCTCGGACAATGCACCCGCGGCGAGTACCCCTTGACTATTGTTGGGCGTTGGATTCCGTTGGAGTCCACTTGATAACTTCCTCCTTGAGGTCGGCCGATCAGGCCATCCCGTTGCCTCTTGGTGGCTGCCATCTCGGCCGCCATCATCGATGGTGGCATCCTCGGGGCACCATCGGTGGTGGCATCGTGTAGTCATCCTCGGCGGCACCATCCGTGGTCTCGGGATCGGTGGGGGCGGTGACCTCATACAAGTGAGTTGTTCCTCCATCTCTGGGGCTCGGAATGCCTTGGCCCCAACCCCTCTCGTTTGGGTGTTTCTCTCTAAATAGAAACAAAGTTTGGTCAAAAGTTGGTTATTGTCAAGGAACAAGATCATGGTCTCTCATTTGGGTTTTCGACCGAGGCATCCTAAAATCTAAGCTTTTATCATTGAGGGTTTTTGCGAAGGCACCCTAAAAGCCTAACTTTTCATCATTTGGTTTTTTATAACGAGGCACCCTAAAAGCCATGCATTAGTCCAAAGCGGGGGCACTTGATCCTTTAATTAACTACTAAGATACCCCGCATTAGTCACAAGTACCCCATATGTCCTATTTTAGCAAAGTCATGCTAAAATTCCGGAAAATTTCAGCATGACCTTTGCTGAAAATAGGACATATAATACCAATTCGGAGCGGAAGTTAATCGACATTCGGCAAACTCAAAGCCTCGGGTACCTGCAAAATCATCCGACCGATGGTGGGAAAAAACCAACAAACTAGCAAAATCATCACAAATTGTTTTACATTAAAGATGATCATCATCTTTACAAGTCTTTCTCAATGTGATCACAAGTAATTGAATCACAAGTAATTGAGGGCATCACAAGGCATTAGTAGTTATACATGAACAAGTTTTACAAAGCACATCAATTTGTGTGCCTAACTGAATTAAAATTTTCATAACGAATAAATGAATTTTCAAAACCAAAGCCAATTAAAAAATCCCCTTCTTGTCTCCTCTCACATCTCCCTTAATTGTACCTACCATACATAGTCTCAAAAATGGAAGAAACTTATCTATACATGGCGTTACTTTTTTTGAAAATCTTGGTTACTTATTAAGCCATTTGTTTACATACTTAGTTTTGGCCTTTTCCTTTGGCAAAAATCAATTCTTTGAAAATTGGTAAAAAGGATGACCAAATAAAACTAAAAAGGTAATGGAATCAAAACCTTTACCTGTAGTTTTAAATGCTATGCTTTCTTTATGGCACCTTCCAATTTAGACATTCCTACGCCTAAAATATTTAAATGATGATATTTCCAAGGAATACAATGAGATCAGTAAATTTAAATCAAGAACAAACGAGAATTGGATCGTTACTCAATAGCATATTATTAACTTAAGTGTTGCTATTTAAAACATAATGATGTCGAAGATGTAAAGTTAAAGATTTATTCTTCAATACTTTTTAAGTGGAATTGGAAACAACATAAAAATAATATGTTTGGGGGCATCCCGTGTTAATATGTTGGAAAACATCCCAGATGCTTCAAAATTTACCTTCTGAGCAACATCTACAAATCAAACAGAAGATATGCAAGCCAAAACTATTAAGTACAAACGGTGAACAACTATAAACCATAGAACTTGGGAACCACAGCCAAAAAATGGTTTGGTGTAAAAAAAAAAAATATTTCTTTGGGGGGGTGCGAGTTCTTAAAACATTTGATCGAAGATTTGTCAAAGGAGAAAATATATTTCCTCTCAACAATATAACCAAAGGTTATCCACATCAAACCCCACTTGTTGTGGGGGACGGAAAAGGGTTTATTAGGTTCTTGGCGCATTTCCTTGTTTGACTTTTGGATCTCTCAAACCCGGACTTGGGATACAAGTGGAATCGCCATTCTCTTGTGGATACAAGTAAAATTCCTCAAATGAACATCTCAATTCTTACAAATGCCTATAATTATTATTTTAAAAAAAAGCGCTTTGCATAAAGGTTCATTTTAAAAGCTCATTGATTCCAGAAAAAAACAAGCAGCGAGCTATCAATTCAATTCAAAACCAAAAGGACCTCCAACTATCATCTACTCACAAGGATCATCAAGTATATGCACTTTTGGAAAACTTAAAGGTAGGGTTTTCTTGGTGTGTTTTAGCCTTTTGAAGTTCACTCGAAGAAAGTGAGGATGTTATTATGCTCCATATAATTTGGGGGAAAAAGATACTAGGTGGTGGAAGGAAGAACAATCCTACCTCTCCCAAATTTGGGGAGATGAAATCTATAAAGCGGAGATGTGCCCTTTGGTAGGGAGCTAATTTGATAGTGACTACTCTCGATAATCCATCCCAAAAATTCAACAACCCATTCCATTAACCTTATCTGCCCCAAGGTGAGATGGTGGTCATAAATATCTTTTCTTTCAATAATTTTCTTTTCACAAAGATGGTATGCTTGTCTTACATGGATTATGTGTCCCTCTGCATTTCTACATTGGGGCTATATCTGAAATATTTTCAGCCTTCTATTCGCATCAACCCCCCCATCTTGGGAAGTGGTTACAAACATTTGCTTTTAAATTTCTATAAACAAAGTGAAAATATGAAATTAAGTAGTACTTTTTGTGATGATGACATATGGGATGCAATCCTGGAGTATTGAGTTGCTTCGGAAACTGCAATGGACGATAAAACAACTTCGAATGGAAATGTGGTCGGTGCTACTCCAATAGCTATGACTATCTTTATAAGATGAAATTGTTAGCAATGGAAGTGAAAGTTATTTATCGGAAGGGTTTTTTGGGAGGCGGGAGGTGAAGAAATTGCGGGAGGGGCGGTGCCCGGCGACATGGTGTGGGCAGGGGGGGGGTGGGTGGAAGGCGTAGGGGGAGGGGAGGCGTCAGGCGGGATCGAGGCGGTCAGGCGGGGAGGCGGCGTCGCGGGCCGGGGAGGCGGGGCGGGCGGCGTAGGGTCGGAACAGCGTCGAGGTGGGGACGGTTGGGGGGGGGGGGAGGGGGGGGGGGGGGAGGGGGGTCCGGGCGAAGGGTCGGGTGGGGAAGGGGATCGGGTGAAGGGGGCCCCACAATACTAATGGCGCACCTCCCGTGGTGCCATTAATCCCTAAAGGCGCACCTTGGTCGCCTTAGCATTCCATAATGGGCACCTCCCGTGTGCGCCATTAGTATTTTATTCCTTTCGAGCCAAAGGTTATTAGTACGGAACCTATCATGTCAAGCCCACTCTACTAGCTCGGTGTTGACCAGTTCTCACAGGAGGTCCTGGGTTCGACTCAGGCTCCAAATTTTTTAGCATTTAAAAGCTGTTTGATACTTATTTATGTTTAAATATGTTCAAACTTGTTTAAATAATAATAATATTTTTTATAACATAGCATTTAAAAGCTGTTTGATACTTATTTTTTATAAGGCGGCTTGGGGGTCTTGGGTTGTGGGGTTAGTAGGGAATCGAGGTGGGGTTTGGGGCGGGGTGGGGGTTTGGGCGGGACGGATCTGAGGTGGGACAGCGATCGAGATGGAGGGATCGAGGTGGGCTCCACAAATTTTTTAGCATTTAAAAAGCTGTTTGATACTTATTTGTGTTTAAAAATGTTCAAACTTGTTTAAATAATAATAATATTTTTTATAAGGCAGTAGCATTTAAAAGCTGTTTGATACTTATTTTTTATAAGGCGGTCTTGAGGTGCGGGGTGTGTGGCCAGTGGGTGGGGGTGCTTTCCCGGAGGGAGGTGGGTGGATCGAGATGGAGGATCGAGATCAGTGTCCATGAAATTTAAAAATATTCATGATAGTTCAAAAAGTACCCATGAAATACAATCGAAAATGAAGGCTCGATTTAAATACAATCGATCTTAGCTAGCTATCTGTTCACAATCTTCTTGCCCTTCTTTTTAAAAATGGAGTTCTTACGTGGAGCGACGTCCTTTAGGTAGGTGGTCCTGCTTCTTCTTGTGGTGGAGATTCAAATATTTCTCATAGATAAACTTGATCATAAACCACAATTCATTGGATCTCGGCAAACACACATAAAAAGAGTTACATCGAATAGATCTCCAAGAAGGAGAACTTTGTATTGAGAATCGAGAGAGAGAAAAGCATCTAGCTAATAACTACTGAATTAGGCCCTCGGTAGATGGAAATTCCCCCTCCGGTAGGAAGCGGTGAAGGCTCAAAGATGGGATCTCGCGGATCTGAAGTTAGCGGCGGTGGAAATAGTTATTAAGTGGTGCTCTGGATGGTTTGAGTGCGAAGATATATATAGGCGAAGGAGGTAGGTCGAGGAGCCACGAGGGCCACGAGGCGCGCCCACCTTAGGGCGCCGGCCACCCTCGTGGTGCGCCTCGGCTGCTTCTGGCGTCCTCCAAGTCTCTGGATTGCATTGTTAAGAAAATCACCCCAAAGGTTTCATTCTGTTTGAACCGTTTGATATTCCTTTTACGTGAAACAAATGAAATAAAAAAAACAGCAACTTGGGCCGGGCCTCAGTTAGTAGGTTAGTCCCAAAATAATATAAAAGTGTAAAGTAAAGCCCATAAACATCCAAAACAGGTAATATAATAGCATGGAACAATCAAAAATTATAGATACGTTGGAGGCGTATCAGCGCTCCGGATCTAAGGCGGGGCGGGATTGGAGTCACGAATCCTCGAATCAAGTCCCCGGACATCGTAACGTAGTCAGGTTTCCAAAACAAATCCGATGACTGGGGCGTGGCTGTCGTTGCTCTAGATGGCCAGCGAGTTGGCCTTGACGAAGCCACCAAACCACGAAGATCTGGGGGAGAAAAACTTCCCTGGATAGCGTTGTTGTAGATGATTGCGAACCATCGAATCTCTTAAGGCGGCATTGCGGAACTCTCAATGAAAGCACCAATGTCGTCAAAACGGCGGATCGGGTGAGGGTCCGAACTATGCGTCTAAGGTCGATGGTAATAGGAGGCAGGGGACACGATGTTTACCGTTTGGGCCCTCTCTATGGAGGTAATACCCTACTTCACGCAAGATTGATCTTGATGAATATGAGTATTACAAGAGTTAATCTACCACGATTGTAATGGCTAAACCCCTAGAAGTCTAGCATGTATGATTATGATTGTCCCTATGGACTAAACCGTCCGGTTTATATAGACGAGAGGGACTAGGGTTGTACAAAATTAGATTCTGAGAGAAAGGAATCTTCATATCCGGACGCCAAGCTTGCCTTCCATGCCAAGGAGAGTCCGTCCAGGACAAGGTAGAGTCTTGGTCTTGTATCTTCACAGCCCATCAGTGGCCCATGTCTAGCAGGCTGACACACGGACCCCTTAGTCTAGCACTCCTCAATGGTTGCCGTCAAATCCAACTTCTTGTTGGGTCTATGTGATTTGATGGCTCATTGGTCATTATTCTTGAGGTGGTAGCTGGATGTCCCACACTTTTGGCGAAAGGAGGTACTACTAGATTACAATTTTGTCCATTCTTGTTGATCGAGAAGCGATGAAAACATGAAGGCTCGGTGGTACATGGCCCACCTCACACTATCACCATATTTTACGGACACCATGGGCACTAACTCTTTAGAAAGTACTAGTATAGTATGTCACAATTTATCAATGAGATAAATTTGTACAATGCTATAAACTTCGACTTCCTTTCATGTATCTTCGTCCAAGGTTGCGTTGCAACATTTCATCAAATACAAAGGAGACTAACATGCATGCTATTGCATCTCAATGATTGAGATCATAGCCAATATATACTCCCTCCGTTTCAAAATAAGTGTCTCAACTTTATGCAAACTTTAGTACAAAGTTGTACTACTACTAAATTTGACACTTATTTTGGAGCGAGAGAACAAAGGAAAGCGATCGATGCAGTCCTAGCATGAACCGTAAACCCTAACCAGGCTTTAATTTGTTGGCAATTGGAGCTTAGGAATAAATCAAGTTTGCAACCCTTTGACAATCGGATCATTTTGTGTAGTTTCACCAAAATCGAGATGAGCATCCTGTGGCAAGGAAATTGAAGAAGCATGATTAGAATAAGATTCACTGGGACTAGTTGATGAGACATAAACTAATCACAATTACTGATATAAGAAGCCCGTGGTATGTGCGGGGCAAAGAAGTAGAGAAATATCCACATGGAGTGATGTGGGCATTTGGAGCAATGGTCTTTGGGGACGGATTTTGGGATATTAATTTCAGAAAATGGCCCTTGTGCTCCTGTGGATTCATTAGCTGATGAGGCACCAACTTGATATAGAAATTGAAGCAAAAACATAATATGTAGTACAAACCATTCGGCCTATAGGTACAACAAATGGTTTCTAGTGGTTGATGGCGAGCGGTTTGTGGATCATCGGCGTCTATGGGACTCCATTTCCCACAGGAACAGCCGACCGGAGTTAACTCCTATCTTGTGAGGCTGCTATCACCATTGCTTAGGTTCGGGCTGTCATAGCGCTCCTCTCCACGCAAGAAATCTGGCCAAGACAATAGCGAGGGACAAGCCGATGAGTACTTTGAATGTACCGCAAACATTATGAACAGGTATGATATAACAAACAATAATCATACTCTAAAATATTCAATGCTCATAACGTCGATCATAAAAATAATATCCCCGTACATACAAGCGGTAATTTATATACTACATGAATATTCAATAGAGGTAGTAATAAAATGCGATCGGGTGTCGAAGCGGCGCTCAAAAGGACAATAATGAGACACATGCCTCGATCGGGCGTCTGGCGACACACCATAAAAGGCTTATAGGAGAAATAAGTAACAAACATGCCACACGGTCGGATACGTGCGACACCACATAAAGGGCTTATCGATAAACAAATAGCAAGCATGATCGATACGGCGACACCACATAAAAAGAGCATATCGATAAATAAATAGCAAGCATGCCCGCGATTGGGCGTCTCGACGCCACATAAAGGGCTTATAAAGTAAAATGATCACAGTGAATATCCGGGAGGTAGAACCGTCCGGGGATACTCAATAATTCATATAATATAATGGGTTAGTCCATAATAAAATAAACATAATCATCACAAGTCATCAGTCATGATCCAAGTTCTGGTTTAGTAGTTTCTCCTCCGAAGACCGACACTAAGACCGACACTTGACCCATCCCAAACTATAGTCCTTAACCATGGACACGGCTATTCGAATAGATTTAACCTCTGCAGAGGGTGTACTCCTTACCCACAGTAATGGATTCCTTTAGTCCATCGGGACTAATTCCGTCTGGTCTTTTAATTGAAAACACACTGACTTGCACACACTTAACTTACGGTGTACGGAATCACCCACGACACTTGTGAAGCAAAACTCTAAGTGGGGAGGCTACAACCTCGCGTAGCATGCGATCAAATTTATATCAGCGCGCTCTGGGGTTCCCCCTCTAGGTCCCAACAAAACACCCATGCCCCGGACCAGGTGGCGTGCCTGCGGATGCATCGGTATCTTCCACCATGGCCTCTACATGCGGTGTGTGTGTGTGCTGGAAGGGGTTGACAACTTCTTGAACCGTGCCTACTGCAGCCCGAGACAAGTGGTAGTCTGAAACAAGCATGGGGGTTCTTTGGAACAAGACTCGATTTATGGTGGACTCGGGAGGTTTAAAATTCCCTGCATGATATGTATAACAAAAATATTTCAACCAACAGAATCACCACTCATTATACCTTACTATGCCATCTGGACATAACCGTCAAGCGAAGACCGAAAAGCTCACGCCTACCAAAGGCGGAGGCTTTCCGGTTCTTTCCGCATGCATGCAAGGCATATGAGGGCGATTACCATCACAACTATATCCACTTCCAACAAAGAGGAAGTTTCCAATATGCATTCATGCAAATGATCGTATCACCACATAAAATAACGAGTTCTCTATATTAAGGTGGTGTTATAATCGTGTCAACCAACACACAAAAATATTATGCCAGGGTTCAGAATGCTTGCCTTCAAGGGTATGCAAGTGGGGTGTGCCTTTTGAAAGTTGACTTCTTCTTAAAACCTATTTTTTGGTTATTCAAATTAACACATAGTTTCAAAACAGTGCAAAAAGTTATGCGAAATATTTTCAAATAACTCAGAAATAAACTAGACAACATTTGAGAGAGGTAGGAAAGGAATCAACTCATTTGGAGTTATATTTAAAAAGTTAGAGATAGTCAAAGTTTAGTCAAATTCTGTTTTAAAATAAAAGCGAAAGAAAAATGAAAAATGTTTGAAAACGAACACGTCGAAGCGTACTTTTGCATTCGTCTTCACTTATCCAGTGGACGGCCCATAGTCCCGCAGATGGGTCGAGGGCCTTGGTCAGGGGTTTGACGGTCTCCCCGCCTCCTTCCTCCTCGGCGCTGTGGTGACTCTGATCGTCGCGGCGATTAGCCCGACTCCTCGGAAGTTATGAGGCGGGGATGGATCCGCCAGCAGGCGGTCCTCCGGGTAGTTGAGGGTGGTGGGGATGGAGGAGTCACGTGGCGAGCTCCACGGTGACGGTTCGGAGTGAGTTGGGGGTTTGGGATACGGTGGATCCCGTCGGAAGTTGAGTGGTTGGGCGGCTCATAGATCGAGAGCGAACCGAATGGTGAATTGCTGGAAAGGGTAGGGGAGGGCTTTGCCGCGTTGTGGCCGAATGGCGCCCGAAGCTGTGACTTTGGGTAGAGGCAGCCTTCCAGATGATGGCTGGCCAGGGGGCCTGGAGTGTGAGGATGCGGAGCGAGCTCGGGGACCCTTCTTATGGCGATCAGTCGGTTCGCTTGCAGTGGATAGGGCAGCCGACCGCCGTCCATAGCCGGGGTGGCGGTGGCAGGTGGTTGGAGCTGGTCGGCGCACTCAGCGAACTCCACACTTTGCTCAAGGGCAGCCGGGCCAGCGCGTGTGTGGCTCGAGCGGCCTTAGGCCGAAGCGAGGATTGTCCGGGGCGGCATGGCGTCATGGTGATGCTGTGGTGCGCCGGGGGAGGGCAGGGGTGGCTCTGCGCGGAGGGTCGGGGCGTTGGCTGAGTGGGGAGAGGCCCGGAACGGAGAGCGAGGCGGCAGCGATGGGGCCAGCAACTCGGTCTGCTGTGGCGTACCAAAATATGCGCTCTGGCGCGCCAGTCCTGCGCCCAGGCGTTGACCAAATGCCAACGCTGCCAGAGAGCTCCAAATGTCCCTTGAGGTTAGCAGGCGTGGGGCTATAGGCCAAATTGAGCCATTAGACATGTTGGTTAAGCCCGAGCAAGCAGGTCCGATGCACAAACCAGAAACTATGCCAAAGACCATACTATAAGGTGTTTGACAAATGCTAGAGGCATCTAGGCGGTTCTTGGGGTGTGAAACTCTCGAGATCATAGTCTCTTTAGATGAAAAGGTGTGGTAAGGTCAGGTTTGGCAAGCAGAAACTGCTAGTGGAAGTTTTGAGAAAACCATTTCGGACATAAAGAAAAAGGCTTAGTTTCATGGACCAAAAACTCTCCAATAGGTCCATCATATCGGACTCAAAGGTTACGGAGGGTTATTACATAAGTGGAAAAAGATCTACATGGGAAAGGGCAGTTAGAATGTGGTTGTAGTACAAATCATCAAGTTGGACCAGAATGAAAATGAGGTTGATTCACTCAAATTTTTCAAAGGACATAACTGGTTTTTGCATAAAAGTTGAACTATATGTACTACTAGCATCCCGTGAATTTTGGGTGGAGCTTTAAAGAAATATTTAAATAGGTTGTAGTGCAAAATTGCCCCTGGACCAGATTTGAAAATTTGATGTAGAGCTCAAAATATCAAAGAATGAAATATATTTTTGCATAAAAGTGATTTAAAAACATGGGACATCCCCAAATTTTGGTGGGATTTTAAATGAATTTATAAAAGGGTTGCAAGTGCAAATGGGACCCTAAAACGAAAACTCACTTTGAGGAATAAAGCTCGAGAGAAATAATTATCCAATTAAATCCACTTATAATAGAATTGTTTTTCTTGAGAGGGTAAACAAGTCCAATAATATAATTGGAAAGATTTTCACTTGGGATAAAAACTCCATAATAATAATGGTTGAAATCAAAAAATCGAGGAAAACAAAAGTTTAAGTTTCGACCAAAATTTTTAATAAACAAAACATAGTTAAATTTTTGGTGTTACAACACTACCCCCTTAAAAATCTCGTCCTCGAGATTTGTTAAGAGTTGTTTTAGAAAATATCATTCACATTAGTTGGAACCAAAAATTTTACTCATAGAGTACAAACCCTTGTTAATCGTCGGGTTGGCTTTTGGCAGCTCGTCAGGAGTTAAAATGCAATCGCTTTGTCGACATACTCATGCCTGGCTACTATTTAAAATAGGCGCACAAGCAACGACATTTAATTACGGTCGATAGCACCTTATGTTTTTCGCCGGGAGGTATGAGGTGCTCCCTAAATGATTCTATGGTGATCGAGTTCTTAATCTAAGACCCACATAGGTTTTGAATGTTTTTGCAATATCTGGTGATAGAGTTTGGGAAATGCAGTGAAAGTACAAGTACTATGCATGTGCCATCGATCCTGATCATACGACCTAGATGCTCATATCACCGTGGCGGGTAATTAAGCTACGGGGCACCTAATATGAGCAGGGGCCGTTGGATCGAAGATGCAGCGGCACACACGAACCTGAATGTTTTATTTGCAAAAAAACTTTGGAGAGTTTGGAAATGCGCATAATTACAAAGACTACTCCCAAGCCATTGGATCTCACTTGATTGTAAAAACTTGTATCACCATAGTATCTAAGCTGCGGGGTGGATGTGATATTCTATACCGCTGTCATTTTTGTTTAAACTTGCAAAATACGTGTAACTTCGTGCCGTTACTTGTCCCCAACATAGTGTTTCAAAAACCATCCTACTGAAATATCGGAACAACACCGGGGTCCCACTTGTCATTAATCAAATTTGGACCTAAAACTAACAAATCTGAAGGCGAGATTGAGGCCAACCTGGACTACAAAGCGTAAATCGATAGCCTGAAAAAATGAAGGGTTGTTGGCTTTGTCCCATAACTTGATTTTATCAGATACTTGCGTTGAGTAGAGTAGAGGAGTGCCGTCAACACATGCATGACCGTTGTCTCACTTCTGGGTGGGTCCCGGTCTGCGATCTCAATCTCTCTTCTCTCCATCGTCTAACCTTTGCAGGCACACAAAAGTGGCGCTAGCTTGCCGTGGTGTTATTACAACTAAAAAAGCTTGGAAAATAGAAGAATCGCCTAGAACAAGGAGGCGTTGTGGCTGGTCGAGGCCGGACCTAATTGTGCCACGTTTGCATGATGAAGCTGTGTGGCTAGTGGGGTGTTTTCGACCGGCGGCTGGGTCGAGTCGAACCATAGGTACTCGTCGTCTGATATATTTTTACCGCACATTTCTCCTCCGTGCGAGGCGTGGCACACCCTACCCTTGTGTTTGGGGTCCTCCGGTGGTGCGCATATATTCTTCTGACGTGGGGCGCCCTACGCGTCGTTTGGGTCCTCCTCGGTCGTAAGCGAAGCAAATGAGTCGTCAAATCACGAAGACCACCTTTCCGCGAGTACATCGGTGAAGCACGGTGGCTAGCTAGTTAGGCTAGTTGATGATTAGCTAAGCCGCCGCCACATTTGTTTTCACCCTTTTTATCTACTTGCCGCAGTAAATTTAAATATCCACAGCGGCGTTGCTCTGGTGTTTGGGTGCGGCAGGATTTTAATTTTTGATTGGCCAGGGAGGCGAGGCGGCAGATTTTAATTTTTGATTGGCGGGGAGGCAGCGCGGTAGCAATTAGTCACGATGACTCCGCTGTAAAACCCTTGCTCTGATGTGAGAAGTCGTCGGTTGGTGTTTTACCGTGGTGAAAACCAAAGATTCCCGCTCCTCGGTGGCTCCCTCCGCCTTCCATAGATTGCATTGCCTTTCAGCCGTTTCGCCCCTTTGCTTCCTCTCCTTGCTTCTGGTGCCATGGCGGCGAATCCATGAGTCCAGGTGAGGCGCTGACACAGGAGCTCCATGCCAGGATCAGGCTCGGGGCCAGGGCGTGGAGCTCCGTGAGCTCAAGGAGGAAGGTGCCATGCTCCTCCGTTATGTGCGGGAGTTCACGGAGCTTCAAAAGCGGCGTCCACCACAAGATGCTCGGCGCATTGCGTGGCGTTCTTGCGGGAATCGATAGGCCGTCGGGGAGCAGCTGGGCAGCAGCCGAGCGCGTCGTGTGAGGTCGAGGATCGCCTCGGCCACTTGGTGAACCAAGTTGCCACGCCGCGTGTGCGGCTGCGTGATGCCTACGCCGTGCTAGCGGCGATGCCCGTCGGGCTAAACCCGTTCGACCACCGGTCGACTTCAGAGCTGCGGCTTCTGACCTGGTCTCCTTCTTCACCTATATCTCGAGGAGTTGAGCCGTCTCCGCGCGATGGTGGGGGCTGAGCTGGACAAGGAGGGTTGCGTGTTGCCGTCGCCGTTGCGGCGAATCCTTTCGAGGCTCGTCACGGAATCCATTACGTGCCATTGGGCGCCGTCTTTGTGAGCTGGCTCCGTCGACGGGAGGCGGGCTCTGTGGTTACCTGCATCACCAGCGTCGTGCGCCTCGAGAAGCGAGGACTTGGTGGTGTTTAGGCGCCCTCTGCATGGGCATGTCCATGTCTCGCGCAACATGACCGTTGGATCAAACTCAGGCGGTGCAGATCCGTCAACGTAACACAAAGCGTGTGGGTGTGTTTGGTTGCATTCTCATCTCAATATAGTTGTTTCCTCTTCGTGTATATTTTGTCAACCTACTAGTGTGGACTCATGCACCCTTCATGCACTCGCCAAACACCCAAAAGTGGGTGAAGGGAACTTTTGCTCCATCCGTGCACTTCATACCCTATCTAACACTATAGGATGTGCTTCATATGGTTCATGTTTCATGTGGAGTCTGTATAGCGTACTCTCCGTCTTATTTGGACCTAGTTACTGTAACATTGATCTCACCGTTCATTCTCGACCGGTCAGCGGTACTATGTTACATATAGGAGTAGTTGACATCGCACAACATCATTTATTATCGTCATATCTTACTACACTAGCAACAAGATTGTGTAGTACTCTTGGCGTATGAACCACTGCACATGCCTAGTAGTAGGAGCCTTTGTGTATGTTCAAGTGGCTGCCGTGTTTTGCACTCCTCCGTCGTAAGAGTGAAGCCTTGCTTAATCATTTTTCTTGAATGAAAAGCAGTGGACACGCTCTACCGTGCGGATCCTCCTCCATCCATGCACTAAATTACTCACTTCCGTAGCGTGTGGGACAACAGCACAGGTCCACCGATATGCACTAAATTACTCCGTAGTAGAGTACGGATGAACTACCCGATCGAACCACATGATAATGCCCAATGAGCCGTCAAATCACAAAACCCCCTCCTTTCAATGATAAGTTAGATGAATGAAGCAACCATCATTTCACTCTTCTCTCTCGGCTTCCTCTCTTGAAGAAAACCCCTCATTGCACATTCGTATCTGTAGTCATATATGGGTATAATATCGAAAATCATCTTATATTTCTGAGGCAGGTAGTAATGAAATATGGTTTCTGTTTGAATTAGAACCAGGTGCGGTGGAGATGAAGTTCTCAAAGTCATGTCGTGTGAACTGGAAGACACGATGATGAGTTCTCTTCTTTGAACTATCCATTTCTTTGTGTCCTTGTCTCCACGTGTCTGAACTAGTGTTTTTTCCTATAGCATTGTTTGTTAGGCGTGTTCTAGGGTTGTACGACCACAACAATTTTCCTGGATGTGCCTTCGATTCTGAAGGTGTGGTTCTTATAAGCTTCCCAACAAATCTGATCGGCCTGTCTTCATCATCATGTTTATGAGTGGAAAGACCACTCATTAGGTTCTCAAGGTTGACAAGATGGTGATGGTGCATGTAGACATCTCACATGAAGTCCATGGCCTAATCAGTTATCTGGGGTTCATCCGTGGAGTCGGTGGTAAGAAATAGTCTGCGAGTTTAGTTAGTGCAATTTTCTTATGCATAGTAAGTACTATTGTTTAGTACTTGATTTGTGTTTGAACCTGTATTGTTTATTAGTACTGCGCTTTTGGTGTGTGGTCATCCTGACGGTCTATGTTAATGTCATTCACTCAATTCAGTCTGTACATTTGAAGTATCCAGATCATATTTTTGTGAGGACGGTTTATCAATTATGTTTACACTCAAATATCATGCATTCAGGGTTTATCGCACCACCAGGATTTCCAGTCCATGGATGTTCGGTCCATACGATTTGTCACGACCTTTGGTATCTGCTTGTGGGGTAAGTGGGGCCCCTGCATGCCTTGTCAGATGAGCGATCAATCTTACATTTAGTACTTCAACATAGTGATTTCCTGGGGATTCATTGTGTCACATCAAGTAAATCTTATTGATTTCTTGTCTAAATCTTATTGATTTAATGTCATGTTTTCTTTCTTTTCTGCAATTTTACGATGCGGTTTTGCCATGTGACATTCATCAGAATAAACCTTTTGGTTTGCTCTCTGATGGCTATTTTGCAGGTTTCTTCTTATGTCATGTGTCGATGGCGAAACCTTGTCCATCACTTATTTCTTGGAAAAAATTGGATCAATCATTGTCGGTACAAGCTTGAATCCCTATGATGAACTGCAGTTTGGTTTAACAAAAGCATACAATTAGTCCTTCTTGCGTTTAAAGAAATGAAGAAAAAAACAGGATCGCAGTCACGGATCCTAGTCAAGTTAGAAAGTTGATCATAGAAGACCGGACATGATGCTTGCTCTCGCCTGGTCGAGCACCGGCGATTGCTCTAGCGATGGCAATGACAGCGACTTAGTCACGATCCGGTGAGGATTAGCCACGGCAGCAGTGGATCGTCGATCTACGGAGGATCGGGCATCGACACGGCACCAGCTCCACAGGCACCATCTCCGGCAGCGGCAAGCCCGGCACTGCACCAACACTTGCACTTGCATTTGGTCGGCCGTGCGGTTGCACCGTGGGCTGCAGGTGCTTCATATACCAAGTCCTTACACAACGACATGTCCACCTTCTTGGTAAGCATTGGCTGCCCAAGTGCTTGTTCTTTTTCTTTCCATGTAGTTTCACATGATTCAGCATGTTGATCTAACTGTTTGGGTATGTCTTCTTGTTTGCAAGCAGAGAATTCCTAGAAACAGAGTGAGTCGTTCAACTATCCGGGCTATCGGCCAAGTTTCTCTTACCATGCGCCTTGGTGTGAATGAAACTGCTCAACCGTGTAAGTACAAGGATGGTCGCATGATGATTGATGCTAAAGGATGGTCAAGGTTCAAATCTGAGCTTCTCGTCCTCCTTTCGACCTCAGCTCGGTCGACAGGGGACTCTTTGCCAGATGAAATGACCACGGTAGCCTAGCAGGCTCCCACAGGACTTCTGAAAAAATTACAAGCCAATCAAGCCGTCCAACATCCAAGGCAGAGCCGCCACCCGGGTTCGGCTGCCCCTCGAGCCAGTGTCGAGGCGGCCCGGCCCCAAAGCCTACGGGGAAGAAGGCCATAGAGGCCGGCTTCAAGGCCAGCCTACAGGAGGGCCGACTCGCGGGCCGGCCAAGAAGAGCCGACTCCATGGTGGCCCCGAAGCGACCAAGGCCGCACCCTCGAGAATCCGCACCCACATAGCGGTGATGGGGCAGGTGTGGCGGCTACATTCAGAGCCACCCCCAGTATCGAGGTACGGTCGCCGTCTGACGACCATCACTCGTCGTGCCACTATTACCATGTTGACCATAGCGTCACCCACAGTGTCGGTCGACCCATGGTGGCGGGCCTCGATTAGAAGATGCCCGCGGCAGCCCTCGGTCGGCCTAAAATATGGCGGCTTCCATAGCGGTTTGTTCCCTCCTCGAAGAAAGTGCCTCATTAAGGAGATAAGATGAGGTGAGGCTATAGTGATCGCCGCCAAGGTGGCGGCCTTTGTATATGCTAACCCACAAAGCCCTCGTCATCAAGATTGAGCCTTGATAGCAACCCCGACAAGGCCCTCGGCGATGGGGCCCGACTGTCGACCAAGCCGGCGGTCGGGCCAGGGACCCACCAGTCGGCGGGCCCTAAGCTAGCGGAAAGCCAGACGTGAACGGCAGCTAGGGCAGCGCCCGGTTACCATTGTACCCCTGGGCAGGCTTATAAACCCCGGGCACCCATGCAAAGGGGATCTCTTAGAGTTTTAGACACCACATAGAGGGAGAGCTAGCCGGTGCCCTTCTTCTTCCTCTCACCAACAGCTCATGGAGCCTCTTAGCCCGTATGTTCATATAGTGATCATGCGGAGACCCCTTGAGCAGCGATAGGGTGTTATCTCCACGGAGAGCCCCATTTGGGTAAGGTCCACCGGCGTGCATGTCTTCGCCTCATCCCGTTTCCGAGCACAGGCGGCGTCTTATTGGCTCCTACAATGATAAGCCACCCGTTGGCATATGTCACACCTACCAACTGATTCGACTTCCCATCCTCGGACAAGCGCAATCTGCTCCGGATCTAGAGCCGAGCACTTACGAATATCTCCTGGGTATGATCCGATGACAGTTTAGATCATGCTCATCGTTGTGGCGAGGAAGCGGTACATCGTGGGCTTGAATCCGCCGAAGATCAAGTCTCCCGCGGATATCGGGCGACATAGTTCAAGCTTCAAACGACTTGATGGCGGGGTGAAGCTGTTGATTTGCTCTAGATAATGGCAGTTGACCCGCATTGTGAAACCGCCCGAATATGAAGATCTGTCCGGGAGAAAACTTCTCCACTGGACAACATTATTATAGATGATTGGCGGGGCCATCAAACCTCTTGAAGGCAGCGCGGTGGAACTCTCAATGAAATCACCAATGTCGGTGTCAAAACCGGATCTCGGTAGGGGGTCCCAAATTGTGCGTCTAAAATTGATGGTAACAGGAGATAGGGGACATGATGTTTACCGGGTTTGGGCCCTCTCTATGGAGGTAATAACCTACTTCACCTTGATTGATTTTCATGAATATAGTATTACAAGAGTTGATCTACCACGAGATCGTAATGGCTAAAACCGAGAAGTCTAGCCTATATGATTATCATCGTCCCTATGGATTAAACCCTCCGATTTATATAGACAGGAGGTGACTAGGGTTGAACAAAGTCCGTTAAAGAAAGGAATCTTCATATCTATCGCAAGCTTGCCTTCACAAGAGAGTCCCATCCGGACACGGGTAAGAGTCTTGGTCTTGTATCTTCACAGCCATCAGTCCACCCATGTCGGCGGGTTGGGCCTTGAGACCCCTTAGTTCAGGACTCCCTCACCCCGGTGTTTGGTTGGTGAGTCTCTTCGTTGCTGTCCTTTGGGAGGCCCCTTCCCTTGTGTTCGATTAAGCTTGCTGGCTTGTCGAAGACCCAACAAATTATGTTGGTGTGATTGGCTGATTTATCGGGGTGCCATGAATACAGTCGATATCTTGTCTAAATTGGATGGTCCGTCTCTGTTTGCCTTGAATGGCTTTTCCGTTGACGGGTTGGAGCCGCGAATCCGGTGTTGACCGCCATGTCGATGCGTTCCTTCATTATTAGTGCGGCGCTTGTGTTTACGTGTCGTGGCTTGCCATTGCCGTCTCGGACTGGAAGTGCCGGATCGCTAAGCGTTGTTGCTTCTGGCCGAGCCAGCTGTCTTCTCCGTGCAAAGCGGGTCATCGAGGGTATGGGCTGACATGGATTTTGGTTTTTCTTGACCGAGGTGTGGGCGAGCCACTTGTCCGGATCTGTGTTTGAAGGCCAGCGAGGCTTCGCATCCGGACAATCGACAATTTGGTTCTTTTAAATAAGAACCTAGTCCGAGCTTCTGGCTGACTCTCCAGACTCTTGGGCGATGTGACTTAAGTCATCGGCATCTGGTGGCTAGACATATGTACCTTGGAAGTTATCATGAAGCTTCTTGGGTCCTCCCAGCTGCCAATGGAGCTTTTCGGGGAGGCTGATTTAACAGTGCCGAGCTGGTGCTTTGAGTTTTAGTGGGAGGTATTTGATGGCATGGAAATCATCACATGGGCCATATGATACGGAGAAAATCCTCAATCCATACCATGGGGTGCATTGTTCCATCATATGATTCGATATTCATGGGTTTAAACCCTTCTAGGAATTAGATGCTCCATTACCTCATCGATTGAAGCAAAGGGGGTGTGGGAACTCTATATTGGGCCCGCGTCCGACGGCGTAGCTAGGATGGAGTCCGTCTGTGGTTCTCGGCCCGGATGTGATTATGATTCTTGCGTCGGCTAAGTAGCCATTGTCGGCGTGGGAGGGCCCATGATCCATAGATCAATCTGTACACCTGCTCTCTTGTCCAGGATTCTGCTGCAGGTCATTATGTATGTCCCACGAGCTATTTTATCTACCTTCGGGAAAGTAGTGCGGGCTGGTGTTGGCTTGAGTTACCATTTTGTCCGGCCACGTGGTGGTCGATTAGCCGTGTTGTGTGATGATGGTAAGGACTCCAGCTCCTCGTCATCGAACGGCGTAACAATTGTGCTTTGGATAACTTTTGGTTGGGTGCTTTCGGTGTATTCCTCGGCTGCTAGGACCGAGTCCATCTGCGTTGAGTGTATCCTTTTGGGCAGAAGCCCTTGCGCTTCCTTTTCGGCTCCTCGCGATTTGCGATGAGCTGTTGCTTAAAATGTTCTTGCTTGAGGGTCCTTCTAGCACAAGGAAGTCTTCGTTCTTGAGACTTATTTCATCTTGGAGAGTGGCACATAGTTGTTGTCCTCCGATCCTCGTTCCCAACTAGCTCGTCGGGGTTAGTCTGCCCTTCCTCCCTACCTTCCTGTTGACTGTTCGATGAGGTGATTGGGTCTTGCATTCTCCGGAGTATTATTTTCTCTGGTGCTGGTATTGCTTTCCTTGTCCGGGCGTGATTTTTGAGCAGCGTTGTTGATGCCCATGCCGGTGGTTTATCGGCGTTATTGTCCTTAAAGGATCCTCGTCCTCCCCATCGTCTTTGGATGTATCCACCATATATATATATATATATATATATATATATATATATATATATATATATATATATATATATATATATATATATATATATATATATATATGTGTCTGAGTGGTGGCTTGACGTGTATCTCGCTGGGCCTTGGGCCTCCTCTCGGCGTCGTCGTCCCGCCTTGATCTCTTGAGTCGTAATCAAGCATGTCCGTTAACTCCTCGGCGGTGGCTATAAGATGGGTGGTGGGTGGGAGAAAAATTCCCTCTCGGCCCTAGTCCGGGCTGGGCATAGTTCGAGACGTTGCTCCTCTGTGATGACAAGGGATCGCATTAATCCAGGCATCTCTTAAAGTAGTTTATTCGGAAGAGAAAATCGGACAGTCTGCAGTGGGAGGATACTCCCAGGCGGACTCACGGTGCTGACTACGTGGGTTGAAGCCAGTGCCGGATGAAGTGCAGCTTCGTGATGGTCGCCAGCGGCAGCCACTTCAACCGCTCTCATGGGTTTGTGACCATAATAGATCGGCCGGGCTTGTGAAGTCCGTCTTGAACAAGCGTGTGCTACTTCTTGAGCATCGTTGGTTTTTCCCTTGAAGAGGAAAGGGTGATGCACAAAGTAGCGTAAGTATTGCCCTCGATTTTGAGAACCAAGGTATCAATCCGATTGAGGCTCCTCCCAAGTCTCCGCGCCTACACAAACAAACAATATCCTCACAACCAGCCGATAAAGGGGTGTCAATCCATTCACGTCCACTTGCGAAAGTGAGATCTGATAGAGATAATATGATAAGATAAATATTTTGGTATTTTTATGATATAGATTGAAAAGTAAAGATTGCAAAATAAAGTAGATTGGAAACTTATATGATAAAAAGTAGACCGGGGCCATAGGTTTCACTAGTGGCTTCTCTCAAGATAGCATAAATATTACGGTGGGTGAACAAATTGTCGAGCAATTGATGAAATTGCATAGTTATGAGAATATCTAGGCATGATCATGTATATAGGCATCACGTCTACAACAAGTAGACCGACTCACCTTTGCATCTACTACTATTACTCCACATCGACCGACTCCTGCCTACATCTAGACTATTAAGTTACGGAAAGAACGAGTAGCATGATAAGCAAGATATCATGATGTAGAGGGATAAACTAAAGCAATATGATATAAACCCATCTTTTTATCCTCGATGGCAACAATACAATACGTGCCTGCCCTCTTTGTCACTAGGAAAGGACACATAAAGATTGAACCCAAAGCTAAGCACTTCTCCCATTGCAAGAAAGATCAATCTAGTAGGCCAAACCAAACTGATAATTGAAGAGACTTGCAGAGATAACCAATCATACATAAAAGAATTCAGAGGAGATTCAAATATTTCTCATAGATAAACTTGATCATAAACCACAATTCATTGGATCTCGGCAAACACACATAAAAAGAGTTACATCGAATAGATCTCCAAGAAGGAGAACTTTGTATTGAGAATCGAGAGAGAGAAAAGCATCTAGCTAATAACTACTGAATTAGGCCCTCGGTAGATGGAAATTCCCCCTCCGGTAGGAAGCGGTGAAGGCTCAAAGATGGGATCTCGCGGATCTGAAGTTAGCGGCGGTGGAAATAGTTATTAAGTGGTGCTCTGGATGGTTTGAGTGCGAAGATATATATAGGCGAAGGAGGTAGGTCGAGGAGCCACGAGGGCCACGAGGCGCGCCCACCTTAGGGCGCCGGCCACCCTCGTGGTGCGCCTCGGCTGCTTCTGGCGTCCTCCAAGTCTCTGGATTGCATTGTTAAGAAAATCACCCCAAAGGTTTCATTCTGTTTGAACCGTTTGATATTCCTTTTACGTGAAACAAATGAAATAAAAAAAACAGCAACTTGGGCCGGGCCTCAGTTAGTAGGTTAGTCCCAAAATAATATAAAAGTGTAAAGTAAAGCCCATAAACATCCAAAACAGGTAATATAATAGCATGGAACAATCAAAAATTATAGATACGTTGGAGGCGTATCAGCGCTCCGGATCTAAGGCGGGGCGGGATTGGAGTCACGAATCCTCGAATCAAGTCCCCGGACATCGTAACGTAGTCAGGTTTCCAAAACAAATCCGATGACTGGGGCGTGGCTGTCGTTGCTCTAGATGGCCAGCGAGTTGGCCTTGACGAAGCCACCAAACCACGAAGATCTGGGGGAGAAAAACTTCCCTGGATAGCGTTGTTGTAGATGATTGCGAACCATCGAATCTCTTAAGGCGGCATTGCGGAACTCTCAATGAAAGCACCAATGTCGTCAAAACGGCGGATCGGGTGAGGGTCCGAACTATGCGTCTAAGGTCGATGGTAATAGGAGGCAGGGGACACGATGTTTACCGTTTGGGCCCTCTCTATGGAGGTAATACCCTACTTCACGCAAGATTGATCTTGATGAATATGAGTATTACAAGAGTTAATCTACCACGATTGTAATGGCTAAACCCCTAGAAGTCTAGCATGTATGATTATGATTGTCCCTATGGACTAAACCGTCCGGTTTATATAGACGAGAGGGACTAGGGTTGTACAAAATTAGATTCTGAGAGAAAGGAATCTTCATATCCGGACGCCAAGCTTGCCTTCCATGCCAAGGAGAGTCCGTCCAGGACAAGGTAGAGTCTTGGTCTTGTATCTTCACAGCCCATCAGTGGCCCATGTCTAGCAGGCTGACACACGGACCCCTTAGTCTAGCACTCCTCAATGGTTGCCGTCAAATCCAACTTCTTGTTGGGTCTATGTGATTTGATGGCTCATTGGTCATTATTCTTGAGGTGGTAGCTGGATGTCCCACACTTTTGGCGAAAGGAGGTACTACTAGATTACAATTTTGTCCATTCTTGTTGATCGAGAAGCGATGAAAACATGAAGGCTCGGTGGTACATGGCCCACCTCACACTATCACCATATTTTACGGACACCATGGGCACTAACTCTTTAGAAAGTACTAGTATAGTATGTCACAATTTATCAATGAGATAAATTTGTACAATGCTATAAACTTCGACTTCCTTTCATGTATCTTCGTCCAAGGTTGCGTTGCAACATTTCATCAAATACAAAGGAGACTAACATGCATGCTATTGCATCTCAATGATTGAGATCATAGCCAATATATACTCCCTCCGTTTCAAAATAAGTGTCTCAACTTTATGCAAACTTTAGTACAAAGTTGTACTACTACTAAATTTGACACTTATTTTGGAGCGAGAGAACAAAGGAAAGCGATCGATGCAGTCCTAGCATGAACCGTAAACCCTAACCAGGCTTTAATTTGTTGGCAATTGGAGCTTAGGAATAAATCAAGTTTGCAACCCTTTGACAATCGGATCATTTTGTGTAGTTTCACCAAAATCGAGATGAGCATCCTGTGGCAAGGAAATTGAAGAAGCATGATTAGAATAAGATTCACTGGGACTAGTTGATGAGACATAAACTAATCACAATTACTGATATAAGAAGCCCGTGGTATGTGCGGGGCAAAGAAGTAGAGAAATATCCACATGGAGTGATGTGGGCATTTGGAGCAATGGTCTTTGGGGACGGATTTTGGGATATTAATTTCAGAAAATGGCCCTTGTGCTCCTGTGGATTCATTAGCTGATGAGGCACCAACTTGATATAGAAATTGAAGCAAAAACATAATATGTAGTACAAACCATTCGGCCTATAGGTACAACAAATGGTTTCTAGTGGTTGATGGCGAGCGGTTTGTGGATCATCGGCGTCTATGGGACTCCATTTCCCACAGGAACAGCCGACCGGAGTTAACTCCTATCTTGTGAGGCTGCTATCACCATTGCTTAGGTTCGGGCTGTCATAGCGCTCCTCTCCACGCAAGAAATCTGGCCAAGACAATAGCGAGGGACAAGCCGATGAGTACTTTGAATGTACCGCAAACATTATGAACAGGTATGATATAACAAACAATAATCATACTCTAAAATATTCAATGCTCATAACGTCGATCATAAAAATAATATCCCCGTACATACAAGCGGTAATTTATATACTACATGAATATTCAATAGAGGTAGTAATAAAATGCGATCGGGTGTCGAAGCGGCGCTCAAAAGGACAATAATGAGACACATGCCTCGATCGGGCGTCTGGCGACACACCATAAAAGGCTTATAGGAGAAATAAGTAACAAACATGCCACACGGTCGGATACGTGCGACACCACATAAAGGGCTTATCGATAAACAAATAGCAAGCATGATCGATACGGCGACACCACATAAAAAGAGCATATCGATAAATAAATAGCAAGCATGCCCGCGATTGGGCGTCTCGACGCCACATAAAGGGCTTATAAAGTAAAATGATCACAGTGAATATCCAGGAGGTAGAACCGTCCCAGGGATACTCAATAATTCATATAATATAATGGGTTAGTCCATAATAAAATAAACATAATCATCACAAGTCATCAGTCATGATCCAAGTTCTGGTTTAGTAGTTTCTCCTCCGAAGACCGACACTAAGACCGACACTTGACCCATCCCAAACTATAGTCCTTAACCATGGACACGGCTATTCGAATAGATTTAACCTCTGCAGAGGGTGTACTCCTTACCCACGAGTAATGGATTCCTTTAGTCCATCGGGACTAATTCCGTCTGGTCTTTTAATTGAAAACACACTGACTTGCACACACTTAACTTACGGTGTACGGAATCACCCACGACACTTGTGAAGCAAAACTCTAAGTGGGGAGGCTACAACCTCGCGTAGCATGCGATCAAATTTATATCAGCGCGCTCTGGGGTTCCCCCTCTAGGTCCCAACAAAACACCCATGCCCCGGACCAGGTGGCGTGCCTGCGGATGCATCGGTATCTTCCACCATGGCCTCTACATGCGGTGTGTGTGTGTGCTGGAAGGGGTTGACAACTTCTTGAACCGTGCCTACTGCAGCCCGAGACAAGTGGTAGTCTGAAACAAGCATGGGGGTTCTTTGGAACAAGACTCGATTTATGGTGGACTCGGGAGGTTTAAAATTCCCTGCATGATATGTATAACAAAAATATTTCAACCAACAGAATCACCACTCATTATACCTTACTATGCCATCTGGACATAACCGTCAAGCGAAGACCGAAAAGCTCACGCCTACCAAAGGCGGAGGCTTTCCGGTTCTTTCCGCATGCATGCAAGGCATATGAGGGCGATTACCATCACAACTATATCCACTTCCAACAAAGAGGAAGTTTCCAATATGCATTCATGCAAATGATCGTATCACCACATAAAATAACGAGTTCTCTATATTAAGGTGGTGTTATAATCGTGTCAACCAACACACAAAAATATTATGCCAGGGTTCAGAATGCTTGCCTTCAAGGGTATGCAAGTGGGGTGTGCCTTTTGAAAGTTGACTTCTTCTTAAAACCTATTTTTTGGTTATTCAAATTAACACATAGTTTCAAAACAGTGCAAAAAGTTATGCGAAATATTTTCAAATAACTCAGAAATAAACTAGACAACATTTGAGAGAGGTAGGAAAGGAATCAACTCATTTGGAGTTATATTTAAAAAGTTAGAGATAGTCAAAGTTTAGTCAAATTCTGTTTTAAAATAAAAGCGAAAGAAAAATGAAAAATGTTTGAAAACGAACACGTCGAAGCGTACTTTTGCATTCGTCTTCACTTATCCAGTGGACGGCCCATAGTCCCGCAGATGGGTCGAGGGCCTTGGTCAGGGGTTTGACGGTCTCCCCGCCTCCTTCCTCCTCGGCGCTGTGGTGACTCTGATCGTCGCGGCGATTAGCCCGACTCCTCGGAAGTTATGAGGCGGGGATGGATCCGCCAGCAGGCGGTCCTCCGGGTAGTTGAGGGTGGTGGGGATGGAGGAGTCACGTGGCGAGCTCCACGGTGACGGTTCGGAGTGAGTTGGGGGTTTGGGATACGGTGGATCCCGTCGGAAGTTGAGTGGTTGGGCGGCTCATAGATCGAGAGCGAACCGAATGGTGAATTGCTGGAAAGGGTAGGGGAGGGCTTTGCCGCGTTGTGGCCGAATGGCGCCCGAAGCTGTGACTTTGGGTAGAGGCAGCCTTCCAGATGATGGCTGGCCAGGGGGCCTGGAGTGTGAGGATGCGGAGCGAGCTCGGGGACCCTTCTTATGGCGATCAGTCGGTTCGCTTGCAGTGGATAGGGCAGCCGACCGCCGTCCATAGCCGGGGTGGCGGTGGCAGGTGGTTGGAGCTGGTCGGCGCACTCAGCGAACTCCACACTTTGCTCAAGGGCAGCCGGGCCAGCGCGTGTGTGGCTCGAGCGGCCTTAGGCCGAAGCGAGGATTGTCCGGGGCGGCATGGCGTCATGGTGATGCTGTGGTGCGCCGGGGGAGGGCAGGGGTGGCTCTGCGCGGAGGGTCGGGGCGTTGGCTGAGTGGGGAGAGGCCCGGAACGGAGAGCGAGGCGGCAGCGATGGGGCCAGCAACTCGGTCTGCTGTGGCGTACCAAAATATGCGCTCTGGCGCGCCAGTCCTGCGCCCAGGCGTTGACCAAATGCCAACGCTGCCAGAGAGCTCCAAATGTCCCTTGAGGTTAGCAGGCGTGGGGCTATAGGCCAAATTGAGCCATTAGACATGTTGGTTAAGCCCGAGCAAGCAGGTCCGATGCACAAACCAGAAACTATGCCAAAGACCATACTATAAGGTGTTTGACAAATGCTAGAGGCATCTAGGCGGTTCTTGGGGTGTGAAACTCTCGAGATCATAGTCTCTTTAGATGAAAAGGTGTGGTAAGGTCAGGTTTGGCAAGCAGAAACTGC
This sequence comes from Aegilops longissima, assembly GCA_021605205.1. NCBI lineage: Eukaryota > Viridiplantae > Streptophyta > Magnoliopsida > Poales > Poaceae > Aegilops > Aegilops longissima. Next base: position 13,319 of record JAHIAM010003656.1, on the reverse strand, counting down.
TAGTGGAAGTTTTGAGAAAACCATTTCGGACATAAAGAAAAAGGCTTAGTTTCATGGACCAAAAACTCTCCAATAGGTCCATCATATCGGACTCAAAGGTTACGGAGGGTTATTACATAAGTGGAAAAAGATCTACATGGGAAAGGGCAGTTAGAATGTGGTTGTAGTACAAATCATCAAGTTGGACCAGAATGAAAATGAGGTTGATTCACTCAAATTTTTCAAAGGACATAACTGGTTTTTGCATAAAAGTTGAACTATATGTACTACTAGCATCCCGTGAATTTTGGGTGGAGCTTTAAAGAAATATTTAAATAGGTTGTAGTGCAAAATTGCCCCTGGACCAGATTTGAAAATTTGATGTAGAGCTCAAAATATCAAAGAATGAAATATATTTTTGCATAAAAGTGATTTAAAAACATGGGACATCCCCAAATTTTGGTGGGATTTTAAATGAATTTATAAAAGGGTTGCAAGTGCAAATGGGACCCTAAAACGAAAACTCACTTTGAGGAATAAAGCTCGAGAGAAATAATTATCCAATTAAATCCACTTATAATAGAATTGTTTTTCTTGAGAGGGTAAACAAGTCCAATAATATAATTGGAAAGATTTTCACTTGGGATAAAAACTCCATAATAATAATGGTTGAAATCAAAAAATCGAGGAAAACAAAAGTTTAAGTTTCGACCAAAATTTTTAATAAACAAAACATAGTTAAATTTTTGGTGTTACAACACTACCCCCTTAAAAATCTCGTCCTCGAGATTTGTTAAGAGTTGTTTTAGAAAATATCATTCACATTAGTTGGAACCAAAAATTTTACTCATAGAGTACAAACCCTTGTTAATCGTCGGGTTGGCTTTTGGCAGCTCGTCAGGAGTTAAAATGCAATCGCTTTGTCGACATACTCATGCCTGGCTACTATTTAAAATAGGCGCACAAGCAACGACATTTAATTACGGTAAAATTGGACCAATCTGTTGTCCGAGTACAAGCTGAATCCCTATGATGAACTGCAGTTTGGTTTAACAAAAACGCCACAATTAGTCCTTCTTGCGCTTAAAAGAAATGAAGAAAAAACAGGATCACGGTCACGGATCCTAGTCAAGTTAGAAAGTTGATCATAGAAGACCGACATGATCGCCGCTGTCTCGCACAGATCGAGCACCGCAGCTGTTCAGCAGGACAAGGCAACAGCTTAGTCTCGATCCACCGAGGATTGGGCACCGACCGCTCAGCGGATCAGTCTGATCTACCGGAGGATCGGGCATCGACACGCACCAGCTCCACAAGGAGCACCATCTCCGCAGCAGCAGCGCTTCGCACCTGCACCAACACTTGCACTTCAGATTGGTCCGCCTGCAGCTTGCACCGCAATGATCGGGCTGCAGTTCGACTTCATATACCAAAGTCCTACACAAACCGACATGTCCACCTTCTTGGTAAGCATTGGCTGCCCAAGTGCTTCGCTTTTTTTCTTTCCATGTAGTTTCACATGATTCATCGTGTTGATCTAACTGTTTGGGTATGTCTTCTTGTTTGCAAACAGAGAATTCCTAGAGCAACGAGTGAGTCGCTCAACTATCCGGCTATCGCGCCAATTTCTCTTACCATGCGCAGCCTTGGTGTGAATGAAACTGCTCAATATACCGTAGTACAAAGGATGGTCGATGATGATTGATGCTAAAGGATGGTCAAGGTTCAAATCTACGAGCTTCGCCCTCCTTTCACCAGCTCACCAGCTTCGGGACTACTGTCTGAGTAATGACCACGGTAGCCTAGCAGGCTCCCGGGACTTCTGAAAAATTACAAGCCAATCAAGCCGCCCAACATCCAAGACGCAGAGCCGCCACCGGTCGGCTGCCCTCAGTGCCGCTGTCGAGGCGGCCCGCCCCAAAGCCTCGTGAAGAAGGTCAGAGAGGGCCGGCTCAAGGAGCCGGTTACAGAGGGCCGATCCATGGAGCTGCCAAGAGAAGGCCGACCCATGAAGTCGGCCTCAGAAGCGTACCAAGGCCGCACCTCGTAATCCGCACCCACATAACGGTGATGAGACAGGTGTGGCTACAGGAGCCTCGCCACCCCAGATCCCGAGCACGCCTGGCCACAAGGCGCCAGACGGGCGGCCATCACTGCCGGGCGTGCCACTATTACCATGTTGACCATGACGCTACCCACGACAGTTGTCAAGACGACTCCAGAGCGGCGGGCCCCTCCGTTAGAGAGATGCCCGGCGGCTTGGCCTCCCCACCAGCCTAAAATATGGCCGGCTTCCCATAGCCGGGTTTGTTCCTCCTCAAGAAAGTGCCTCATTAAGGAGATAAGATGAGGTGAGGCTATAGTGATCGCCGCCAAGGTGGCGGCACTCGAGCCATGCTAACCCCGACAAAGCCCTCACATCAAGATTGAGGCAACAAGAATCCAGCCCCGACAAGGCCCTCAAGAAGGGGGCCACCTGTCGACCAAGAAGCCGGGCAATGGACGGGACCCACCAGTCGGCGGGTCCTAGCGGCTAGCGGAGAAGCCCATGACGAGAGACACCGACGGCTAGGGCCCGCCCAGCCGGATTATTATTGTACTCGGGGTAGGCTTATATAAACCCCCTGTGGCACCCATGCAAAGGGGGATTCTTAGAGTTTTAGACACCACATAGAGGGAAGAGGAGAGCTAGCCGTGCCCTTCTTCTTCCTCTCACCAACAGCTCTATGGAGCCTCTTGTAGCCAGATGTTCATATAGTGACTGCGGAGACCCCGCAGAGCAGCAGAGGGGTGTTATCTCCACGGAGAGCCCCGGCCGGGTAAGGTCCACCGCGCATGTTCGCCCATCCCGCTTCCGTGCACCGCGACGCCTTATTGGCTCCTACAATGATAAGCCACCGCTGGCATATGTCACACCTACCACCGTACAGCTTCAGCTTCCCATCCTCTGACAAGTAATCTGCTCCGGATCTAGAGCCGAGCACTTACAAAGCTATCTCCGGTATGATCCGATGATGATTTAGATCATGCTCATCGTTGTGGTGGAGCGGTCTGTCGGGCTTGAATCCATCAAGATCAAGTCTCCGCGGATATCGGCGACATAGTTCAAGCTTCCAAACCTGACTTGATGGCCAGGTGTAGCTGTTGATTTGTTTCTAGATAGCAAGCGAGTTGACCCGCATTGTGAAGCCGCCGAATATGAAGATCTGTCCGGGAGAAAACTTCTCCTCGGACAACATTGTTGTAGATGATTGACGGGCCATCAAACCTCTTGAAGACGACGCAGTGGAACTCTCAATGAAATCACCAATGTCGGTGTCAAACCGCGGATCTCGGTAGGGGGTCCCAAATTGTGCGCCTAAGGTCGATGGTAACAGGAGATAGGGGACATGATGTTTACCCGGTTTGGGCCTCTCTATGGAGGTAATAACCTACTTCCTGCTTGATTGATTTTCATGAATATAAGTATTACAAGAGTTGATCTACCACGAGATCGTAATGGCTAAAACCCGAGAAGTCTAGCCTATATGATTATCATCGTCCCTATGGATTAAACCCTCCGATTTATATAGACACCGAGGTGACTAGGGTTGAACAAAGTCCGTTAAAGAGAAAGGAATCTTCATATTCAGACGCCAAGCTTGCCTTCCACGCCAAGGAGAGTCCCATCCGACACGGGTAAGAGTCTTCGGTCTTGTATCTTCACAGCCCATCATCCACCCATGTCCGCAGTGTTGGACGCCTCGAGGACCCTTTAGTTCAGACTCCTCACCCCTGGTGTTTGGTTGGTGAGTCTCTTCGCCGTTGTTGCCACGGGAGGCCCTTCCCTTGTGTTCGCATTGCTTGCTGGTTTGTCCAAGACCCAACAAATTATGTTGGTGTGATTGGCTGATTTATCGGGTGCTATGAATCGCAGGTACGATCCAAAGATCTTGTCTAAATTGATGGTCCGCCTCTGCTTGCCTTGAATGGCTTTTTTCCGCTGACCGGTTTGGAGCCGCCGATCCGTGTTGACCGCCATGTCGTATGCTCTTCATTATTAGTGCGACGCTTGTGTTTATCGTGTCGTGGCTTGCCATTGCCGCCTCGACTTGAAGTGCCCGATCGCTAGCGTTGTTGCTTCTACGAGCGAGCCAGCTGTCTTCTCCGTGCAAAAGCGGTCATCGAGCGGTATGGGCTGACATGGATTTTGGTTTTTCTGACCGAGGTGACGGGCGAGCCACTTGTCCCGGATATGGTTTGAAGGTCAGCGAGGGCTTCCAGATCCGGACAATCGACAATTTGGTTCTTTTAAATAAGAACCTAGTCCGAGCTCTCGCTGACTCTCCTGCCATCGGACGATGTGACTTAAGTCATCGGCATCTGGTGGCTAGACATATGTACCTTGGAAGTTATCGCGAAGGCTTCTTCCAGGTCCTCCCAGCTGCCAATGGAGCTGAAGACTGCTTAACCAGTGCCGAGCTGGTGCTTTGAGTTTTAGTGGAGGTATTTGATGGCATGGAAATCATCACAGGGCCATATGAATCTGGAGAAGAAAATCCTCAATCCATACCATGGGGTCTGTTGTTCCATCATATGATTCGATATTCATGGGTTTAAACCTTCTAGGAATTCGTGCTCCATTACCTCGCCGCGAAGCAAAGGGGTGTGGAACCTCTATATTGGGCCACGCCCGACGTAGCTAGGATGGAGTCCGCCTGTGGTTCTCGCCCGATGTGATTATGATTCTTGCGCCCTGCTATAGCCATTGTCGCGTCGGGCATGCCCCGCGATCCATAGATCAACTGTCTCGCCTGCTCTCATCGCCCAAGTTCTGCGCAGGTCGATGTATGTCCCTCGAGCTATTTTATCTCCGCCTTTACGGAAAGTAGTGCGGCTGGTGTTCGCTTGAGTTACCATTTTGTCCCGCCACGCAGGTGTCGATTAGCCGGTTGTGTGATGATGGTAAGGACTCCAGCCTCGCCATCGAACCGACGAGCAATTTGTGCTTTGGATAACTTTTTGGTTGGGTGCTCGAGGCTGTATTCCTCGGCTGCTAGGACCTGAGTCCATCGCGTTGAGTGTATCCTTTCGCTTGAAGCCCTTGCTGCTTTTTTCAGGCTCCTCGCAGCTTGCATGAGCTGTTGCTTAAAGTGTTCTTGCTTGAGGGGTCCTTCTAGCACAAGGAAGTCTTCGTGTTGAGACTTATTTCATCTTCGGAGAGTGGCACATAGTTGTTGTCCTCCGCCATCGCTCCCAACTAGCTCGTCGGGTTAGTCTGCCTTCCTCCCCGCCTTCCTGCTCGTAAGCTGGTTCGATGAGGGTGATTGGGCTTCGCATTCTCCGGAGTATTATTTTCTCGGTGCTGGTATTGCTTTCCTTGTCACGGCGTGATTTTGAACGGCGTTGTTGATGCCGCCAGCATCGGTGGTTTATCGCTATTGTCCTTAAAAGGATCCTCACCGCCCTCCCCATCGCCTTTTGGATGTATCCACTATATATATATATATATATATATATATATATATATATATATATATATATATATATATATATATATATATATATATATATATAATGACGTGGAGGTGGCCCAGCGTCAAGATACGCTGGCCTTGGGCCTGCTCTCCGGCCTGCCGTCCATACCTTTTGATCTCTTCGTAGTCGTAATCAAGCATGTCCGTTAACTCCTCGACAGGGCTATAAGATGGGTGGTGGGTGGGAGAAAAATTTCGCCTTCAGCCCCTAGTCCGGCTGGGCATAGTTCGGACGCTGTCTCTGTGATGACAAGGGATCGATTAAGTCCGAGCATCTCTTAAAGGCGAGGTTTATTCGAAAGAGAAAAATCGACGGAGTACGGCGGCGGATACTCCCCGGCGGACTCACACGGTGCTGACTACGGGTTCGCCGTGCCCGACGGGTCTGCTTCGTGATGGTCGCCAGCGACGCCACTTCAACCGCTCTCCGATCTGGGTTTGGCGCCATAGACAGTCCGGCGGGCTTGTGAAGTCCGCTTCTAACAAGGCGACGGTGCTACTTTGAGCATGCGTGGTTTTTCCCTTGAAGAGGAAAGGGTGATGCAGCAAAGTAGCGTAAGTATTGCCCTCAGTTTTGAGAACCAAGGTATCAATCCAAGAGGAGGCTCCTCCCAAGTCTCACGCGCCTACACAAACAAACAATATCCTCACAACCAACGCGATAAAGGGGTTGTCAATCCATTCACGCCCACTTAGTAAAGTGAGATCTGATAGAGATAATATGATAAGATAAATATTTTGGTATTTTTATGATATAGATTGAAAAGTAAAGATTGCAAAATAAAGTAGATTGGAAACTTATATGATAAAGAGTAGACCGGGGCCATAGGTTTCACTAGTGGCTTCTCTCAAGATAGCATAAATATTACGTGGGTGAACAAATTACTGTCGAGCAATTGATAGAAAATTGCATAGTTATGAGAATATCTAGGCATGATCATGTATATAGGCATCACGCCTACAACAAGTAGACCGACTCGCCTGATCTACTACTATTACTCCACACATCGACCGACTCTGCCTACATCTAGACTATTAAGTTCGAAGAACAGAGTAACGATTAAGCAAGATATCATGATGTAGAGGGATAAACTAAAGCAATATGATATAAACCCATCTTTTATCCTCGATGGCAACAATACAATACGTGTCTTTACGCCTCCTGTCACTAGGAAAGGACACCGCAAGATTGAACCCAAAGCTAAGCACTTCTCCCATTGCAAGAAAGATCAATCTAGTAGGCCAAACCAAACTGATAATTCAAGAGACTTGCACAGATAACCAATCATACATAAAAGAATTCAGAGGAGATTCAAATATTTCATAGATAAACTTGATCATAAACCCGCAATTCATTGGATCTCGCAAACACACCGCAAAAAGAGTTACATCGAATAGATCTCCAAGAAGAGGAAGGAGAACTTTGTATTGAGAATCGAGAGAGAGAAGAAGCATCTAGCTAATAACTATGGACCCAAGGTCTTTGGTAAACTACTCACAACTCATTGGAGAGGCCTTGGTGATGATGGAGAGGCCTCCGTGGTCGATTCCCTCGGAGGCCGTGAAGGCTCCAAGATGGGATCTCTGGATACGTAGTTAGCGGTGGAAATAGTTATTCGTGGTGCTCCTGGATGGTTTCGGGTACGAAGATATATATAGGCTAAGGAGGTAGGTCAGGAGCCACGAGGCCCACGAGGCGGGGCGCCACCCCTTAGGGCGCACCGCCACCTCGTGGTCGCCTGCTGCTTCTGACGCCCACTCCAAGTCTCCGGATTGCATTTGTTCAAAAAATCACCCCAAAGGTTTCATTCTGTTTGGACTTCGCTTGATATTCCTTTTCGTGAAACACTGAAATAGACAAAAACAGCAATCGGGCCGGGCCTCGTTAGTAGGTTAGTCCCAAAAATAATATAAAAGTGTAAAGTAAAGCCCATAAACATCCAAAACAGGTAATATAATAGCATGGAACAATCAAAATTATAGATACGTTGGAGACGATCAACGCTCTCCGGATCTAAGGCCGGAGCGGGATTGAGTCACGAATCTCGGAAGATCAAGTCCCCGACATCAAGAACGTAGTCCAGGTTTCCAAAACAAACCGATGACTGGGCGAGCTGCCGATCTGCTCTAGATGGCTGCGAAGTTGCCGCAAGGCGGCCACCAAACACGAAGATCCGCCAGGAGAAAAACTTCCGGATAGCGTTGTTGTAGATGATTGACGAGCCATCGAATCTCTTAAAGACGACGAGCGGAACTCTCAATGAAAGCACCAATGTCGGAGTCAAACCGCGGATCTCGGTAGGGGTCCCAACTATGCGCCTAAGGTCGATGGTAATAGGAGACAGGGACACGATGTTTACCTGTGTTTGGGCCTCTCTATGGAGGTAATACCCTACTTCCGCAAGATTGATCTTGATGAATATGAGTATTACAAGAGTTAATCTACCACGAGATTGTAATGGCTAAACCCCTAGAAGTCTAGCATGTATGATTATGATTGTCCCTATGGACTAAACCGTCCGGTTTATATAGACACGAGGGGACTAGGGTTGTACAAGGTCGATTCAGAGAAAGGAATCTTCATATCCGGACGCCAAGCTTGCCTTCCATGCCAAGGAGAGTCCCGCCGCATAAGGGTAAGAGTCTTCGGTCTTGTATCTTCACAGCCCATCAAGAAGGCCCATGTCTAACAGGCCGACACCGAGGACCCCTTAGTCTAGCACTCCTCAATGGTTGCTTCTGTCATTCAACTTACTCAAGGTCTATGTGATTTGATGGCTCATTGGTCATTATTATGAGGTGGTAGGGACTGCTGGATGTCCCACACTTTTGGCTAAAGGAGGTACTACTAGATTACAATTTTGTCCATTCTTACAGCGGAGGAGTGCGAGAGCAGTGAAAACATGAAGGCTCAAGTGAGTACATGGCCCACCTCACACTATCACCATATTTTCGACACCATGCACACCTAACTCTTTAGAAAGTACTAGTATAGTATGTACTGTAATTTATCAGTAGATAAATTTGTATTAATGCTATGAAGCTTCCAGCTTCGCTTCATGTATCTTGGCCCAAGGTTGCCCTGCAACATTTCATCAAATACAAAGGAGACTAACATGCATGCTATTGCATCTCAATGATTGATGATCATAGCTAATATAGTATCCTCCGCTCCAAAATAAGTGTCTCAACTTTATGCAAACTTTAGTACAAAGTTGTACTACTACTAAATTTGACACTTATTTTGGAACAGAGAAGCTAAAGGAAGAAACGATCGATGCAGTCCCTAGCACTTGAACCGTAAACCCTAACCAGGCTTTAATTTGTTGGCAACGTTGGAGCTCCGAATAAATCAAGTTTGCAACCCTTTGACAATCGGATCATTTTGTGTAGTTTCACCAAAATCGAGATGAGCATCCCCTGGCAAGGAAATTGAAGAAGCATGATTAGAATAAGATTACGGACTAGTTGATGAGACATAAACTAATCACAATTACAGATAGAAGCCAAGACAGGTATAAAGGGGCAAAGAAGTAGAGAAATATCCACATGGAGTGATGTGGGCAGTGGAGTAATGGTGCTGTCAGACCGGATTTTCGGATATTAATTTCAGAATGGTTCCTTGTGCTCACCAGCCCTGTGATTATCAGTTAGCTGATGAGGCACCAACTTGATATAGAAATTAAGCAAAAACATAATATGTAGTACAAGACCATTCCGCCTATGAGTACAACAAATGGTTTCTAGTGGTTGATGGCGGAAGCGGTTTGTGGATCATCGCCTATGGGACTCCATTTCCCAGGAACAGCCACCAGGTTAACTCCTATCTTCGTGAGGTTGCTATCACCATTGCTTAGGTTCCGGGCTGTCATCGCAACGCCCTCTCCACGCAAGAAATCTGGCCAAGACAATAGCCAGGGACAAGCCAGTGAGTACTTTTGAATGTACCCGCAAACATTATGAACACGGGTATGATATAACAAACAATAATCATACTCTAAAATATTCAATGCTCATAACGTCACCATAAAAATAATATCCCTGATACATGCAAGAGGTAATTTATATACTACATGAATATTCAATAACGGGTAGTAATAAATGCACCGATCGGGTGTCCAAGCGACGCCTAAAAGGACAATAATGAGACACATGCCTCACCAAGGCCTCAAGGACACCGCATAAAGGGCTTATAGGAGAAATAAGTAACAAACATGCCACATCGGACGTCTGTGCGACACCACATAAAGGGCTTATACGATAAACAAATAGCAAGCATGCTATAGTCAAGGCTCTGAGCGACACCACATAAAGGGCGATACGATAAATAAATAGCAAGCATGACGTCAAGGCCTCAAATGACGCCACATAAAGGGCTTATAAAGTAAATGATCACAGTGAATATCCAGAGGTAGAACCGCCCGGGATACTCAATAATTCATATAATATAATGGGTTAGTCCATAATAAAATAAACATAATCATCACAAGTCATCACATGATCCAAGTTCTGGTTTAGTAGTTCCTCCAAGACCGACACTAAGACCCACACTTGACCCATCCCAAACTATAGTCCTTAACCATGGACACGGCTATTCAATAGATTTAACCTCGCAGAGGGTGTACCTTACCCACGAGTAATGGATTCCTTTAGTCCATCGACTAATTCCGCTTCACGGTCTTTTAATTGAAAACACACCGACTTGCACACACCAGCTTAACTTACCGTGTCTGAATCACCCACTACACCGTGAAGCAAAACTCTAAGTGGGAGGCTACAACCTCGCGTAGCATGCGATCAAATTTATATCGCGCCTAAGGGGTTCCCTCTAGGTCCCAACCGAAACACCCATGCCCCGGACCAGGTGGCGTGCCTACCGGATGCATCCGATCTTCCACCATGGCCTCTCTGCGGTGTGTGCTAGGAAGGTTGACAACTTATCGAACTGCACTCTACCGCGCAGAGACAAGTGGTAGTACGAAACAAGCATGGGGGTTACTGGAACAAGACTCGATTTATGGTCGACTCAGGAGGTTTAAAATTCCCTGCATGATATGTATAACAAAAATATTTCAACCAACAGAATCACCACTCATTATACCTTACTATGCCATACCGGACATAACCGTCCCGACGAAGACCGAAGACAAGCTCACGCCTACCCAAGGCAGAGGCTTTCCCGGATTTCTTTCCGGCATGCATGCAAGGCATATGAGGACGATTACCATCACAACTATATCCACTTCCAACAGCAAGGAAGTTTCCAATATGCATTCATGCAATGATCGATCACCACATAAAATAACGAAGTTCTCTATATTAAGGTGGTGTTATAATCTGTCAACCAACACACAAAAATATTATGCAGGGTTCGTAATGCTTGCCTTCAAGGGTATGCAAGGGTGTGCCTTTTGAAAGTTGACTTCTTCTTCAAAACCTATTTTTGAAATTATTCAAATTAACACATAGTTTCAAAACAGTGCAAAAAAGTTGTCTGAAATATTTTCAAATAACTCAGAAATAAACTAGACAACATTTGAGAGAGGTAGGAAAAGGAATCAACTCATTTGGAGTTATATTTAAAAAAGTTAGAGATAGTCAAAGTTTAGTCAAATTCTGTTTTTAAAATAAAACAGAAAGAAAAATGAAAAATGTTTCAAATCGAACACGCCAGGCGATTTTGCATTTACGTCTTCACTTATCCAGCGTGGACCGGCCCATGGTCACTGACAGTGGGTCCAGGGGGCCCACTGGTCAGGTTTGACCGGTCTCCCCCGCCTCCTTCCTCCTCCGCGCTGAGGCGGGTTTCGGCGATCGCGCCGGCGACTGCGCTCCTCGGGTTATGAGGGCGGGATGGATCCGCCAGCAGGCGGTCCTCCGGTGGTTGAGGGGTGGTGGGATGGAGGAGTCACCGCGCGAGCTCCACGGCGGACGGTAGTTTCGGGTGAGTTGGGGTTTGGGATACGGTGGATCCCGCGGTTGAGTGGTTGGGCGGCCGCAAGATCGAGACGAACCGAATGGTGGTGCTGGAAGGGTAGGGAGGGCCTGCCGCGCGAATGGCGCCGAGTGTGACGGCGCTGAACCTGCCGGAGACGAGGAAGACGGCCTTCCCGGTTGATGGCTGGCCATGGGGCCTGGAGGAGTGGCTCGAGGTCGCCCGAGGATCTCGGACGAGCTCGGGACCCTTCTTATAGGCGATCGAGGTCGGTTCACGGCAGCAGTGGATAGGGACGCCGCGAACCGCCGCTCGTAGCTAGGGGTGACGGTAGGTGGTTGGAGCTGGTCGGCGACTCCAACGAACTCCACACTGCTCAAGGGGCAAGCCGCGGCGGTGTGGTTTCGGGCGGCGCCGCCCGGCAGAGGTTGTCGGGCGGCGGTGGCGGCATGCGGTGATGCTGTGGCGCCAGAGGGGGGCGGGTGGCTCAGGGCGAGGGAGGGGTCGGACGTTGGCTGCGAGTGGGGAGAGGCCAGAACGAGCGCGAGGCGACGGCAGTGGGACGCGGCAACTCGGTGCTGACAGCAAAACATGCGCCTGGCGCGCCAGCGACGACGCCAAAGGCTCGCAAATGCCAACGCTGCCAAGAGGCTCCAAATCCCATGAGGGTTAGCAGGTGGGGCTATAGGCTAGGTAAAGCCATTAGACATGTTGGTTAGGCGAGCAAGCAGGTCCGATGCACAAACCGAAACTATGCCAAACCGACCATGCACATAAGGTGTTTGACAAAATGCTAGAGGCATCTAGGCAGTTCTTGGGGTGGCCAAACTCTCCGATCATAGTCTCTTTAGATGAAAAAGGGTGGTAAGGTCAGTTTGGCAAAACAGAAACTTGCTAGTGGAAGTTTTGAGAAAACCATTTCTGGACATAAAGAAAAAGGCTTAGTTTCATGGACCAAAAACTCTCCAATAGGTCCATCCTTCCGACTCAAAGGTTCGGAGGGTTGTCTATAAGTAGGAAAAAGAATCATGGGAAAAAGGGCAAGTTAGAATGTGGTTGTAGTACAAATCATCAAGTTGGACCAGAATGAAAATGAGGTTGATTCACTCAAATTTTTCAAAGGACATAACTGGTTTTGCATAAAGTTGAACTATATAGTACTACTAGCATCCCGTAATTTTGGTGGAAGCTTTAAAGAAATATTTAAATAGGTTGTAGTGCAAAATTGCCCACTGGACCAGATTTGAAAATTTGATGTAGAGCTCAAAATATCCAAAGAATGAAATATATTTTTGCATAAAAGTGATTTAAAAACATCACAGGACATCCCCAAATTTTGGTGGGATTTTTAAATGAATTTATAAAAGGGTTGCAGTGCAAATGGGACCCTAAAACTAAAGAAAACTCACTTTGAGGAATAAAGCTCAGAGAGAAATAATTATCCAATTAAATCCACTTATAATAGAATTGTTTTTCTTGAGAGGGTAAACAAGTCCAATAATATAATTGGAAAGTTTTCACTTGGGATAAAAACTCCATAATAATAATGGTTCTGAAATCAAAAAATCCAGAAAACAAAAGTTTAAGTTTCCCAAAGAAAATTTTAATAAACAAAACATAGTTAAATTTTTGGGTGTTACAACACTACCTCTTAAAAAATCTCGCCCCTAGATTTGTTAAGAGTTGTTTTCAAAATATCATTCCTGTTAGTTGGAACCAAAATTTTACTCATAGTACAAACCTTGTGTCGCCGGGTTGGCTTTTGGCAGCTACGCCGAGGTTAAAATGCAATCGCACATCGACATACTCATGCCTGGCTACTATTTAAAATAGGCGCATAAGCAACAAAGATTTAATTACGGTGATACAGATCACACGATCATGGTGTA